>RCUC01135683.1:0-57284 GCA_003697995.1 Taxidea taxus jeffersonii
TATTTTGATTAATTATTCAAGTTATATTTTTTTTCCTAAGATAATGTTTTGTTCAAATTCACTGCATTAGTGGGTAAGGAGATCAATTTAGGTAGATGGTACCAACACTATGAAAAAATTAAATATTATAGAATAGCTTGGAATATATCAAAATGCATCACACATAAGGGAACGTACTGTATCTGAAATGTTACTTTAGTTACACACACATAAACACACATGGTTTATATAGTAATACAATATATGTACACACAAACACACACATATGCGTTACTACGTCAGATGTGGTTGGCAATAAAAAAAAGATGAAAACCACTGCTCAAAAATCTAATTTTTAATAGCTGCATAAAACTCCATCAGGTAGATCTACCTTAATGTATTTAGGAAACTGTGATAATGTACAACTGTTGGACATTAAGGTTGTGTTTCATATTTGGCAGTTATACGAGGCAGTGAGTATTCTTGTATGCGTGTAGGTTTTCTTAGGATTGACTTATTAGCAGTTGAATTACTCACTGAAACTGTAAGAAGAATCATGAAACTTTTGACACATTCTGTGAAGTTTGTTCAAAAATACTGTTTAGCAATTCATATTCCGTTAACAGTGTAGGAAGTCACTGATTTCTTTACTCCTTTTCTCACACTGGATATTATATTAAAACTAACCTATGGGGGGGAGTTATTTTGTGGCTTTTTAAATTATAGTTGGCTGCTAATGAAGATAGATTTTCTGTTAATTCTCTCATGTATTTATTGACTATTTGTATCCTTTTAAAACTGTTCAAATGCTTTGTTCATTTTCTAAAGGCGTATTGCTCTTCTGATTATCCGCCATGTGAACTAGGTTAGATCTTTGTCATGCACATGGGTCGTGGGTGTGCCAGACTGGCCCGGGCTGCTGCGGGGAAGGTTTGGGGAGTGAGCCGTGCAGTAGTTTTCACCCTCTGTGGCTGAGACAGAGAAGGGTGAAGTTCGTAACTAAACAAACTGTCTTCAAGATGTGCTGGTTATTGGAGTAGTAGAAATCTGTCTTCCTCTCTGTTTTTGTTTTGAAGATTTTATTTATTTGAGAGAGCGAGCGAGTGAGAACGCACAAGCAGGGGGGAGAGGGAGAGAAGCAGCTCCCTACTGAGCTGGGCATGGGGCTCCATCCCAGGACCCTGCGGTCATAGCCTGAGCCAAAGGCAGCCGCTTAACTGAGTGACCCAGGCGCCCCTCCACTCCATTCTTAAGTGTGTGCAGAGGCTTAACAGACTGAGCTATGCAGGTGCCCCTTCCTCTCTGTTCTTTATAGCATTTTAATCAGTTGTTTTCACCATGAAACTGATGTAGTTCTGATAAGATGTATGTATAATGAAAATTTGTTAATCATGGTAAAAAGGCTGGGTAACAAAGAAATGCTCTAGAAACTTATATAAAGTTGTAACTCACAAGATAGAGTTTAATGAAAAGAAGGCTAAAGAACTAAACTTAGATTAAAATAAGCCAAAATTCTAGCAGCAAAAGACAAGATTGAGGAGATCTCATTTGAAGTCATGAAAAAAAAGGTTTTTTTTGTAGTTTAAGCCCCAAATTACTGTATTTTTATTTAAAAAAATAATTTTTAAATTCCAGTATAATTCAGTGTTATATTAATCTCAGGTGTACAACAGAATGATTCAATAATTCTATACATTACTCAGTGCTCATCATGACTAAGAAGACCCTTAGTCCCCTTCACCTACATCACCCCCCCCCCCCCTCTCCCCCCTCACAGCCCCCCGTTTTTTTTCTATATTTAAGAGTCTGGGTTGTTTTTTTTTTTTTTTTTTTTGGATCTCTTCTTTTGTTGTTGTTGTTTTTTTTCTTTCTAATAAGGGGGGCATTGATGTGTCCAGGTTCTATTAGGCAAGGAAATACAACCATGATGTAATTCCTTCCTTCAAAGGGTTTATAGTTTCATTTTTAATTTTTTTCATTTTTGACATTTAAATTCAATTAATTAACATGTAGTGTATTATTCGTTTCAGAGGGAGAGTACAGTGATTCCTCAGTCTTGTATAATACCCAGTGCTCCTCACATCACGTGCCCTCTTGTGTCCGTCACCCAGTTACCCCGCCAAACTTGACAGTTGCTGGGAGCTGCGGTGGGGGAACTGGTGCAACTTTCAGGCTGGCCTGTACCAGTTACATGACATGTTCTTTCTTCCTATCCCGTTCCTCCTGGAAGATGGTATCCCCAGTCTCTGCTGGGTGGGTTACATCTTGAGTATTGTGTTCAGTTATGTGCTGGAGGACTGCTGACAGATGGGAGCAAATGGAGGAGGTAAGCAACTAAGATGATGGGAGAACAGGAGATTATTAAATTGCAGAACATCAGAAATACACTCTCCTGAGGCAGGTCTCACTCAGCTTTAATTTGGTAACAATTTTTAAGGCATCTTCACTTTATTGTGTCTTTTTTTTTTTTCTTAACAGGGGAAAGCATGAATGCAGCCTCCGCTACCACAAATTATGCAGTTGAGTTTCCCACATTTGGGGAAATCGCAGGGGTCAGCACATCTGCAGTGCAATGGATGAGCCTCGCCCTGGGAAAACCACCTTCATGATCATGGTATCTCCCCTTCCAGGTAATTAAGCTTAGTGTTCATAGAAATGTCTTTTTTCTTTTCATACTCAAATTCCAGTAGCTAATATATTTAAATAAATTTTGAAATTATTATCAATTCAGTTATGATAAACTGAACATAGGAATAAACACAGTTGACTCTTAACCATATAATTCAACTGGTGGTTGCAAAAGGATGTGGGCACAGCTGGAGAGGAGCCTCTCAGCTGTGACATTCGATGTGCCTTTGGCCTCTATCAGTGGGGAGGGGAGAATGTCATTTGGTCTAGGGCAGTGGTTTCAGAGCGTGGTCTCAAAGCCAGTAGGAATAGTATCATTTAAGAATTAGTTAAAAATGAAAATTCTTGGATCCCACCAGAAAACTACTAATCAAACCTTATGAGAGTGAGGTCTAGAAATCTGTCTTACCAGGTGTTCCTGCTGCAGACAAATGTGAGAACCACTGATCTCTGATAAGGAGAGGTCAGCTTGGGATACTTCTACCTAGATCACAGTTCTTAAACATTATAGTTCTGATGCGTTTGTAACAAATGCAAATAGAGGGGAGCAAAGGGAGAGGGGGGAGAGAAAATGACTGACTCAGTTTATTTGGAGTGAAGTCATGGAATCTGTGTTTCTAAGTCCCTGGTGATTTTGAGATATAGGGCATGGGGAGTTGAACCACACAGAAAAATAGTGAATTAGAGATTTTTAACTAAAAGAAGTAAAAAGAACACTTGAGAAGAGTGGATGGAATCACATCTTCAAGTAATTCAATAGCTGCCTAGATCTAGATCAATGTTTTTTTTATTCTGTCCAATTCTGGAGACAGAACTAGGGTCAGTATATGGAGGTTACAGAAAAGTAGATTATGCTGAAAATAAGAAATGAATTTCTACCACAGTGAAGTAGAGACAAACCTTGGAATATTCAGAATGGTCATTTTCTAGATTTTGTTTATACTAATGAAGTTGCGTTACAGTGAGACCTCCATGGACTTCGTGAAGTCCTTGATGTACATAAACATCCCTCATAATGAAGCCAGTCATCTTCTTCATAGAAACCACCATCATGATAGGATTACGAACTAAGAGAAGGGATGTTTTGATTTTATATCTGTACAACTTGGAATTTACCTCAAGGAGAACTTTGTGCATATTCTTTCTGGTTGAGTTCTGTAGACTCTGTGGCTTGAGATTACAGATAAGTTCATAGAGATCCATGTTACAAAATTCCTAGAGCATTTTAGGTAAATATAAACTGGTCACTGGATTTCCCCACCACAGATCTTACCAGTAAACACTCAAGGATGAACCATTTTCTCCTCTTTCTTCTCGTACAGACCTGAAACTCCTTTCATTTATCATTTTGTCGTTGGCAAATCTGGCTATTCATCTTGTTTTACTGAAACTGTTTGTGGTGATAGCTTAGAAGGCAATTTCAGGTTCTCTGCAGCACGATGTAGATTGATTGGTGTGAAATGTAGCCTATTTCGTTTGGGCAACATAGCTTTATTTTCCCCTAGTAGCATCATTAGTTCTTAAATTGCCACTCAACTTCTGTAAGCTGTGGACTGTACAGTAGTTTTTGGTCTGGGAGCATCCAGTGCAACCCCGGAGGTTTCTAAGGAATGTTTTGAGGCTGCTGAGTAGAAAAGCCCCAGTGGGAAACTTCCCTGTTGCTAGTACATATGCCTGGGACAGAAGTTTAACAGCATTTCCCAAAGTACTATTTTTTTTTTAAAAAGATTTTATTTATTTATTTGACAGAGAGATAGATCACAAGTAGGCAGAGGCAGGCAGAGAGAGAGGGGGAAGCAGGCTTCTTGCTGAGCAGAGAGCCCGATGCGGGGCTCGATCCCAGGACCCTGAGATCATGACCTGAGCCGAAGGCAGAGGCCCAACCCACTGAGTCACCCAGGTGCCCCCCAAAGTACTGTTTTAATGTACTGGAGGCCTTGGGTTTGCACCAGTGGTTACAAGGTGCCAGCTTCCTGTGTAGCTGGAAACCACCTTGGAGGCGCTATGTAACAAGTTTATAACCTAGTAGTACTCACGTATCCAAGCACTACTGGATTCTTTTATCCAACAACAACAATACAGTTATTAAACACCTACTACGGGCCAGATACTTTGCTCCTTATCTTAGAATACATACATACTAGCCATAGCCATTCTGACATAACCACTACTATTAGGAAGATTACAGTTCATAACAGATATTAACAGAAGTAACTCCTTTTGGGATGCCATTAACATGTGCACCTAAATTGGCTCATTCTCAGAAGAATTAACGATTCAATGAACAAAACTAACTCCCTACAAGCTTCCCACTAGCTTAATTCATGTAAGTCATGCAGTTTCTCTTAAAGCAGCACAGAGTAGGCAGGGGAAAGTTAAGGCCCAAGCAAGAGACCTGCTTACTGGATAGTTGGGGCAACAAGCTCTGAAGAAGAGTGGACAAAGTTAGAACCAGAAAGAGTTCTGAGGACCTGACAAATGCAAGTGGCATTTGTTGCAGGCAAGGACTTCCATGAGGTCTCCAGGTAGGGCATAGTACAAAAGAAGGTAATCAAGGAGACCTTGCATCCTGGATCCACACACTGAGCCATTTTCATCTCTGCAGAAGACCTGGGTAGAGAGCAGGTTAGGAAAACCTAGAGACAGGAGGACATGTTAGCAGGATCAGCAGCTGCTGTATGAATCCACACTTGACAATAATAAGAACTTGGCCAGTAGAGTAGAAGGAGCACAGGTGGAAGAGTCCAACTTTCAGCACCAGGAAATCTACATATATGCCAGAACATTTTTGTACCAAGTTTTCTGGGAGAGTTAATAGTAGAAAAACGAACTTCAAACTTTCACAATTAGAAATTATAAGAGTTATAGGGCAACTGGGTAGCTCAGTTGGTTAAGCATCTAACTTTGGCTCAGGTCATGATCTTGAGGAAATGTCTCTTCATGTCTTCTGCCCATTTCTTAACTGGATTATTTATTTTTGGGGTATTGAGATTGATAAGTTCTTTATAGATTTTGGATCCTAGCCTATGACCTGGCAATTAATTGCACTATGAAATATTTACCCAATGGGTACAGAAATACTGATTCAAAGGGGTACATGCACCCTGATGTCTATAGCAGCATTATCAATAACAGCGAAATTAAGGAAAGAGCCCAAATATTCAGTGACCGATGATTGGATGAAGATGATGGACTATTACTTAGCTATCAAAAAGGATGCAGTCTTGCCATTTGCAATGACATGGATAGAGCTAGAGTATATTATGCTAAGTGAAATAAGTCAGAGGAAGACAAAAACCATATGGTTTCATTCACATGTGGAATTTAAGAAACACAACAGAGACTCTTTTTTTTAAACCATAAGAGACTCTTAACTATAGAGAACAAACTGACAGTGGATGGAGGGGAGGTGGGTGGGGGGTGGGCTAGATGGGGTTGGGTATTAAGCATGGGTATTAAGGATGGGCACTGGGTGTTGTATGTAAGTGATAAATCACTAAATTCTACTTCTGAAACCAATATTACACTGTACATTAACTAGAATTTAAGTAAAATCTTGAAAAAATTTGTATTTAAAAAAAATTAGATGTCACTGAAAATGTTCTAAAAGAAAACTAAGTATTTTTATCTTTCACACTTTAACTCCAAGCAAGTTGTAGGATTTATATTTACAGTTGTTCTTATCTATATGCATACTAACTAATTATAGAGTTAAATAAAGATTTCCTCCCAAAGGATTAAGTAATTTCAGAGTCAACTCAGTGCTTTTGTTAAAATTCTCTCAGAGTTTCCACAACTCCTGGAAATCTCTGGCCATCTCCAGAACACAACTTCCAAACCCAATGCACTAGCACACCAGGGCAATGGAGACAGGACACCGAGATGGTCATGATAATCTTTTCTGTTGATTCTTTTACAGGCTCTGCAGATGCTGGACTTCACTGAGAAAGAGTAAACTTTTTCCCCAAAAGAGGTTATATCAGGTGAGTTCCTGGGAGTTCAACATGAACACTCTCTATTTCTCATTTCTTCTTCTCTAGCCCAGAGCCAGGCTGATTTAATTTCCCCTTCACACAAACTAAGGAGAGGAGGTGAGTAGTACAGTTGGCATGTTGGTTTATGAATTTTGGTTGAAGGCATGGATTCTCGATTCTCCTCCCGTTTTTCCTCTTTTCTGTCTGTTCTCCTTGAGGTTTTGTGTGGCAGACAGATGTAATGAGACCAGTGGTTGGAGAAATGGTGTCAGATTTAGTGATGATAATAGAGGAGGAAAACAGCTGTTAGTGCAGCACATGAACTTTGTCAAAGAGAATGACATCAACTTAAGAACATTCAAAGCCATGAGACAACGTAGTAAACCTTGAAAGACCTTACCCTTAAGGCCTTATCCAATGGCAAGGAAAACAAAGTAATAAAAAAGTAAATCACAGGAAATGAGATGTCTTGAGACAACAGGGCAAGGTGAAGATATCTTATGGGGTGTGGGTTATTCTGCTCCCTCCAGTGTTGGGCATAATGAAGGGAAAATGAGTAGTCAATAGAATAATGGACTTCAAGTCAGAAAATTTTGCTTCCAGTCCTGGCTCTAATTCTCAGCAGCTGGGTGATAGTGGTAGAGTGACCTTCCCTCCGTATTCTTTCATTTGCTCATTTGTGAAAGGCTGGTGACACCTGCTTAGCCATCTCCCAAGACTGTCATGTATGTAAAATAGCAACAAAACAAGCAGAAAGGAATGACTGTCTTTGGAACATGTAAAATGCCCTGCAACTGCTGTTTATTAGAATTATTCTCTAAGGTGCTGGCAAGAGCTGATTAGTCTCAGTAACCGACAGAAGTTTCAGTGGAATTGGGAAGAACTATCTAGCAAAGTATTTCTGATTCTTGTGTGAAACGAACAGTGATGCCATTTTTAGAAGCCAGGTTATGAAAATTACTGTACTGGAACATGGACATAAACTTCTACAAGTAGACGCTAGTTGGAAATGGACTCAGAGTCAGGGGTGGGAGGATTTATTTATCTTCTACCACTCAGAAGAATATTAAGGAACAAGGTGATCAATGGAGAAAGAAAGAATTTGGGAACAAGATAAATTTTGGGTCAGTGTCAGCTCCTTTAATAGTTCTGTGATTCTGGGCAAAACGTGCACCTTCCCTGACTCTCATTTTCTCACCTATGAAATGTGGATAATAGTAGGCATGTGGTAATATTTAACTTGTGGGGTCGGATGATATTGACACAAAGTCCCTAGTGTAGAGCCAAGGAATAGGAGCGCATGTGATCTCACTTTGCCCAGTTCCTTTCACAGTCTTTGTACTTGTTTATATTTTCCCTATTCCATTTCTTTCTTGAATAGTCTGTCCTGTAGCCTCCTGTATGTACCAGACTAACCAGCACCTAGAACTCCTTTAAAATGATTATTGAAACTCCATATTTCCTTCATTACGTCTGCCTGGTCATAATAAAATCGCTTGTTCTTCATCCTGTGTTAGAATCACTTTATTGACCCTATAAAGATCTCCTGTTTAGTTTACTGTGTAAGTATTTAGGATGCCTTACGTACCTGCTGACCTTAGAAGAAATCATAAACATGGAACAACAGAACCACAGGAAAATAAGAAATGAGAATAGAAACTACCATCCCAAGATTTAATGTTGTATAATACATTTTCATTTTTGTATATAGACAATTTTCAGGATAGAGACTTCGTTCTCATGACTAATAAATATAATTGTATGCAATTGAGGAAATCAGAGAGCCTTTCTAATTTTCTTATTCCATTTCTTTAGAGTATGAAAGAACCAAGATATTCAATGAAAAATACTACGTTTTTGTTTTCCTGGGTGGAAAAAGGTAACCCTGAACAGTTGTGTCTGAAGACTGTAACTTTGTAGTATGTTGTGTGTGTACGTATGAATGTTACTCAACTTGCCCTTCTTCAGTAATTCCAGCCTTTTCTCGCCTTTTCCTTAAAAGGACGGTAGCCTTTCTCGTCCTAATGAAATCCTGTATGTCCAGTTAGATGTAACTTCCTTTGGGAATTCTGACATTACCTAAGGGTGCTCACATCTCACCCCAGCACCAAGTATAAACAGCTTATCTCTCTTGTGTGTGTCGCAACATCTTGTTTATATCATCGGGCTCTGGAGCAATTACGGTCTCTACCCTCTACATACTCCTGAGACACAGCACAGCATCTGAAACGTAGCAGTCACTTCCTGTATGAATTTGGACCGTCTTCCCCTTAATTCCTACTTAAAGCTTGCAGCGTGTGACAATGTGGAACTATTTTAAGAGTTGGGGATGGTGTTGGAGGAAAGACCACCACTTTGCTTCCTTCCCTTCTTCATCTTCCTTATGTTGTGTTATTATTTTTAATTAGATCACAGAAATTTCCATTCTAATCTTTAGGGAAAAATTCTGTCAGCTTTGTGTTAGAAAAGGATGAATTTGGAACAATTCTTAAACATCGCACAGAGCACTGTGCAACAGCCTATGTCTACTTTCTCCAGCAAAATCTTGAGGCTTTTTAAAAATATTGTCTTTATCTTCCCATGGTGACTTAGGAGGCATGTTTAGGAAAATTTGATTTTAAAGGTCAGAGATCCCAATAGAGCCAGCCAAAATTTTGTGAAGTTTATAGAGTGATTAATTCCTGGAGTCCTTCATTTTCCAGCGCTTTAATTTGTGCAATCACATTGAATGTTCAAAGTATATAGTGCTTTGTAAAGTCTTTCAGATACCCTGTGCCCAGTCCCAACTGGCAATTCATAAATAGAACTGATGAACATTCCCCACCACAAAGGTCCTTGAAGGAAACTAAGAACAAAAACAGCATCTTTGTTGACTCCAATTTGCTTACATTTCAACACACATAACTCCACTTAACTGGCCATCACAGCAAAAGCCACAGCACACACACGCACAGCAGCATGGAGCTAACCACACAACTCAACAGACGATGCACACAAACTTGAGTATAAACCAAGAGTTTTCTACCTCTTTTCATAACAGGTTAGTGCTGGCCCTCAGTGTTGGTGTACAGTTTTTATGGCATGGGAAAATAGGGATGTTTCTGCCCTATAAAAATAAATGTGTTGAAGGCTTTAGTTTGAGCTTACACAACGTCAGAAAGTTCCAAAGGCACTGGCACAATACAAAAAAAAAAAAAAAAAGTCCCACAAACAAATATATCACCAAAATATCACCAAAACACATGGTAAGATACTAAGAAAACAGTGGTAGGAAAACTACTGGTTTCCTGGATGATTTAGGCAACAGTTTTCAACACCTTCCTGAAACATAAAGCATGCTGGTGGGCCTTTGGTGGGGTATATCTTGTCACGGACCACCATTTATACCAACTCATTAGGTCATTTTCTCCCTGCAGAAGTAGAAAGCACAGAACCCTCATTGTTCTTTACCTTCTAAGCTTTAGGAAGGGCTAAGAGAGCACGTAGAAATGCATGCACTATCTTTAAGAAAGGGGTACATGGAATAAAAATACAAAAATAACAATTTTTTCATTTTATATGTCATAATATGCACTTCTTTTCAAACCTTAGTTAGATACATGTGGTTTTTTTCATGGATGACATCTTTATTCTAGAAGGAGCTGGGACAGAGAGATAAGCAGGAAGCACAAAGTTCTGAATTTGAATAAAGACAATACTTGTTACATCAAAGGATGCAGGGTGGGAGATGGGGTTAGAAACTGGGAAACTTTCTGAATTGGACAATGATTTGCAATTCCTCAAAAAGATAAAACTTACCACATTCTGTGCAAATTTCTCAAAAGATGTTCTGCGATCCATTGAGTGTTCCGACTTACGTGAGTGGGGGGGGGCAAAGGGAAGTAGGGAACATAAATAAAATGAAAGCAAAGAAAACAGAGCAGAAAAAGGATGATGAAATGAGGCAACAGCAAATCCATGTTCTAAATCAAGGGACCAGGAAGGTAGGAGAGCTGCCAAGGAAGGGCCCTAGGCAGGTCACAGGCTCTGTTTTCATTCGTACTTTTGACACCAAAGCTCTTCCTGTGCAAACAAAATGGTATGGTTTCAAGCAAAATAAAATGACACTAAACGAGGCAGATATATGAAGGTTTTACACTGACATGAGTAAATCCTACATATCTGAAAATCTAGTGGAATATTCTCCGAATTCCCTCCTTATTTTCTGTCAGGACTAGATTGCTGTTGATTACATGGATTCTGCAGGGCAGGGCTGTCCAACAGAACTTTCTGAAAAGATGGGAACTTCGTTCTATGTTGTCCAGTATGCAGAGCCTTAATCTGGGGCATGAGCACTTGAAATCTGGCTAGAATTTTATGTCCTTGTGGTTAAACTTAAATGTTAACGGCCCCATGCGGCTAGTGGCAGCTGTACTGGACACCTGCAAAGACAGAGCATCTGCTTCTAGCTGCGGAGGCCATGGACTTCGAAGACTCCTGTTTGCCTAGACGACAGTCATAAATCACACAAAATTACAATTCAATCTCAAAATTTCAAGAAGTTATGGACTCTTTTAACATTAAAAAACAGTGATTTTTATGTTCAGATTTTCCATACCCTGGTTTATTGTTTATACTGATTATAAACATTTTAATTGAATAATGAGGTCTGTGGCAGCTCTTCCAAAATGTGCTTGGCTACCTTCTTAGGTGTGTAAAATTTAACCTAGGGATACTAAGTAACGCAGGGTAAATAACAAAATATCCTGAAGCAAACATTACATTCTGACAACTGTCATGGAAAAATATGAGTCCAGGGAAGCCTGGATGGCTCAGTCAGGGAAGCCTGGGTGGCTCAGTCGGTTAAGCCACTGCCTTCGGCTCAGGTCATGATCCCAGGCTCCTGGGATCGAGTCCCGCATCGGGCACCTTGCTCGGCAGGGAGCCTGCTTCTCTCTCTGCCTCTGCCTGCTTGTGCATGTGCACTCTCGCTCACTCTGATAAATAAATAAAATCTGAAAAATATGAGTCTATATTTAGTCATGGGGCATGTGGCCAAAAACACACTTGAGCTTATTGGAAAGAGAAAACCCTCAAGTTTTTGACCTAATGATGTTCTTTCCTTTCCATTAATGGGATTTTTATTTCCTTATACTAAACATACAGAAGACTAACATGAAACACGAAAACTAAGAAACGTAAAGCATGAACATCTGCAGAAACAAACAAAACAAAGAAAATAAGCAATCAACAAACAAAAAAACACCTTAAATGGCCCTTAGAAAATGTGAAGGTTTGGGGAAGGTCTTAGAGTGCGTTCACTTACCATTTGTCCAATACCCTGGGCTCAGCAGAAGGAACCACTCCATACAATTACAACTGAGAACCAGATCGAAAAAGGTCACAAAGAACCAATACCTTTTTCTTTGCCTGTAGAAGCTCTTGGTAGGCACTGGATCTTATAAAACGTGGATATGAATCACTTTTCATCAATTTGTAAATGTGCTCCTAAAACGAAAGAATGGTTGAACTGCTCCTTTAGTAGTTCTCAGGGCAATCAAACACTGTGATAAGAATACACGATATGGTCCAGAAACAAGCCTGGAAGCAGCTAAAATTAACAATGTTGATGAGAATACTTTGTGTTGATAGAACATCTGAATCTTCAAATTTGCATCAATGGATCAATACTTGAACTGGTTTGAGAGCTATAAGGAGGCAAATCACATCCAGTCCTTGAAAGAAACGGAATTCAGTTAATGGAGTGTCATGAAGTGATTTCAGATCAAGTGGTTGATTTATATAGGTCATTTGAGACTATAAATCTGATATCTCTTAAAATTATTTCAGGCCAAAAGTGAATGATATGAAGTCAAGGTCGAGCGATCATCCTCGATACCTCTGGCATCTACATGTACTTGGAGGACGCAGACCGCCCAGTGAATCATCTCTTCGGTGCAAATTAGATGGAAAATTGTCACCCACATCCACTCTGGGGCAGAGCACAAGTCTGAGAATCAATTTTAGATAGTGACTTGCTCAATCTCCCAATTTTTATGTTTTTTTTAAAAAAGCTCCTTTAGTGACAGATTAGGCAAATATTTAATAATTTAATCCTAATCAGTCTGCTGTGTTCTAGGTTGATAATGAATATTGATAAAGAAATCAAGACAAAAAAGTATTCATCCAATTCACTGCGGGCGCATCTGGGCAATTCTGCTGTGGCCCACGGCAGCTCAGTGGAGCATCAGTCCTTTTTTTAGTCCTGTGAAATGCCAGTGAGAGTATCCTGGATGTCCCAATCTCTCTTTGTCTGCAGAGAATATGTATCTTAAAAATGACTGTTTCCCTGGTCTCAACACACCTGCATACTTTCAAGTTACTCTCACTCAATATCTAGCCCAAGCTCATTGCCACGAGGATGGTACATTAGGGACCCTACCAGAATTGGTGGTAAGAAAAGTGGGGGGATGTCTTACTTTGGAGTCAAGCATTGTGGGATTCAGATCTTACTGTGCTCAAGACCTGCCAGTTCCAAACATAAATGCAGTCCAGTTTATTCATCATTCTGAGTCTTAGTTTTCTAATCTGTAAAATGAAGTTGTTTTAAGGATTAACGGGATGATCTCTGTCTGGCAAAGAAGGGGTTTGGATAGTAAGTGCTCAGGTCTACTCGAATATATGCCAGGCACACTTCAGGTGCTCACCTATATTAGCTAATTTAATCCTCACCAAAAAAACATGTCTTTTCTTAAATAATGCCAGGAATCTCTATTACTGTGCATTTTTTAAGGTGAGGTTAAAAACGCAGCAAAAACTGGGGTTAAATATCTGAACTGGACAGAAAAAGAAGCCTAGTGTCAGGTAGTAATATTTTTCTATAGAAAGTTATACCTTTTTATTTTATTGGAGACCTATTAAGAATATTTTTAATGCCACAGATAACAAAGAAATGTTCCTCTGCAGACTTTAGGAAGGTCATTCCAAACATTTTACTCATGGTTGGCTCTAGAAAAATGCTTGAAATTTTGTCTTGAACCAAAAGAGATAAATCAGTGAGAAGTAAGCAACAAGGCTAGAATTTCCATCCTGCTCTTTCGTGTCTCTGTAATTATTTCCACCTAGAAGGCCATGGCAGAGCCAAACAGGGGGTATCTGGTTAGCTGTTTCAGCCTGTGGTAGTTTCTCTATACGATGGTTCGTTTCTTTAAACCAAAGCCAGGAGAAATGTACTTTCCACTGAGAATGCAAGTAAGGAAGGGTGTGTGTGTGTCTTACTCTTCATCTTCTGTATTTCATTTTTGTAACGTGGTTATCTGAAAAATAAGACGCTTTCTAGAACTAGTATTCTTCTCTGGAAGAGTCTTAAGAAATTAAGAAGTATGTGTGTTCCGACTTAAATGCCAATTATGGCACATCATTAGGAAAATATCCTCTCATTTCAAGTTCGTTTTTCTTCTTGAGCATAATTTTTTTAGAGAAAGTAGAAGTCAGATTGTGTCCAAAGAGGCACTATGTCCAGTTTGGGAAAAAAAAAAACACTAAGAAAATTAATATCTTAATATAAACTTGTCTTAGGAAATTAGGATCTTAATATAAATTTCTTTTTTGTCACAGATTAAAAAGTTAACTTGAAAATTCGTCCATGCCTAATTCTGTTATTTCATTGTATCATCAAAGACAAGACTGGCTTGGGTGTGATGTTAATTTAAGCTGCTTTAGTTTCGTTCTGGCTAGTCCTGATAATGAGTAACTTAGGAGTGTCAGAATCTCAGCATCTCCACATTGGAAGACACCCGAAGATCTCAAATATGTTCTCCTGAGGTGGCGCCATCATGAGATAAGTGGTTTTTCTCACATACTGGGTGACAAAGTGGAAAATGAAGTTAAAGTGTTCAAATATTTCAACTACTCCCCTTCAAGAAATTTTCATGTAAAAACTTTCAAATTGTTAAGACATCCCTGGGTTCTAGAAACTGTTTCTTTTAATGTGTCTGTTTTCTTTTAAGTCCACTGGGGTTATTTTATGTACAGTTACCTAAATTGAAAACGTTTAGCCTAGCTGCCACTTAAATGCAAATAAAGCCAAAGTAAGGGCGGCGCCGACTTCCCAGAAGCATATCCGTGACTCACTGTGAGGCCCACGCGCGTACCAACCTGAGCATCTTCAAACGTGTACCGCCCAGGCTCCTTCACATTCTGTGTGGTTTTGTCATAGCTCTTAGAGTCCAAGTTAATGGCGCTGGGGGCCCCGGGAGCCAGAAATTCTTGCCATATTTCCTGAACTCGGGAAGGGACTTCTCTAATAGGCCTTTTCTTCAGGTCCTCCACTGCTAGCCAGAACCTATGCAAAATGAGACACCAGGCTTCACTGTGACGCCTTACAAGCTGCAGATCCTAATCACACTGACCGGTCAGACCACTCAGGATAGTGCATGGGAACGGGCTCCGTCCTTCTGCGGGCTTCCAAGATGGCCCTTCTTTCCACGAGTTGTATTCAAACATATCAAAGTTTTCCAAAGGAAACACAGAAAACAATCTCTCTTAAGTGTTTTTCATTGAAAGCAGGTCTCCCAGAGCCCTGACTCTTTACACTTTAATTTTTAGTAGAGCAAAACCACTGCCAAAGAACCGTTTGTCAGAAAGGGAGAGGAGTTGGCAGGGAATTAGAGTGACACAGAGCATCTGCTTGGGGGACAAAGGGGGGGATTATGCTGTAGTCTTTGAATCTTTTGTCCATCTGGGCAATGAGGGTTAGTACAGAGAGGATTTTCCGCTCTACCTGGCAAGGGAATTACAGTGAAGCTTTACTGGGATTAAAGAGGACCGGACGCAAGATCAGAAGAGGCCCTAGATGGAGAAATTGGGGCAAGCAACTGATTTTAGGCTATTTAATTCCGAGCGTTATGGAATGACAGAAGCAACCGGCTTTCACATGTCATTGTTTGAAACGTTTAAATTTGCAGAGGCATTAGAGCAATTCAGAAGCTCTGATAAATATATCCTGACTGACTTCTAAATATATAAATACATTTTATGGGACGCCTGGGTGGCTCAGTTGGTTGAGCGGCTGCCTTCGGCTCAGGTCATGATCCCAGCGTCCTGGGATCGAGTCCCACATCGGGCTCCTTGCTCGGCAGGGAGCCTGCTTCTCACCTCTGCCTCTGCCTGCCTCTCTGTCTGCCTGTGCTCGCTCGCTCTCTCTCTCTAACAAATAAAAAATCTTTAAATATATAAATACATTTTATATACTTCCGCATAGAATATACATACTCTAAGGAAAGAACACCAGAACATATTTTGACTGAGAAGAGCAACTAGCAAAGCCTAATAATAAAGGGCCACATTGTATTAATGTGTTTAATTTCTTTAAATTTTGCTGTGTTACATGTTTTGGCTAGAACTAGAAATAATGTTGAAAAGATGAATACATGTATCCTAATTTGTTAAAATGAAAAAATACATGAAAAAGGAACTACTAGGTCTATGTTATCCTCAACACGGACCATTGTCGCTCTAATGGCAGATGTAGTCATGTATGAAATGGGCAGATGGCCACAAAGACGGAGGTCACGATAAACCATAGAGTCTTAAGAGGTATATGACCAGCAGAACCTTCATAATCATTAAGTTTTAACATGGGCACTAATGAAAAGTCAGAAATAAGCAATAGAACAGTTGAACTAGAGTTCGAATGGCAAATATTACCCAATCTAGTGAGTTTCCAGTTTCTTGAGATCATTCTCCTGTACATGTATGTAACAGTGAGTGGATTTACCTGTTATTTACCACATGTATGTAATAGTCGATTTAGACAATGCCTTACACAGGAAATTACCATCACTGCTTTCAGAAGGGAAGGCTCAAGACCATTCATTTCCTCCAAAAACAAGACATTTGGACACTGTATAATTTAATAGGAATGCCATGTGCCATCTGAGGGAACATGACTGACGTCATCAGTGCTCATTCAGGTTCATTCCAGCATGCTTTTCACACCTTGATCCAAAGAATTTTTCTGTCCTCAAAGAATAGAACGACTAGATAAAAAGAGATACTGTTTAAATGGCAGCCTAATATGAGGAAACCCAGGAGGGGCTCTAAATGGACAGCGCAAGTGACAGTGTGGGAGTGCAGAGCAAAGAACCTTCTGCTGGGCAAGCACTGGGCTGGAGAAGGGAGGCATAGGAGAGTACAGAACAATGAGTACAGGGTTGAGGAGGTATTAATCACAACATCTACTCTAATAGGTAAGTGCAGGCACTGTTCCAAGTGGTTCGGTCTACTAACTCCTGAAGTCCCTAAACCCCAGGGTCTGTGCTGTTGGTTTCCTCATTTTCAAGAAGAGGCAATGGAGGATATGGAGATTAAGTCACTTAAGGTTGCCCCCTATGGGCATCGTAACTGGGATGAGTTTCATGGCTGGGGTCTGTCCCTTGGGTAATTCACAGCACACGACATGCTCGTAACCACTCCCTCAGATGTCTCCCGAAGAGCTTCATCGCCTTATCCTCAGCCTCACTGCAGGTGCCATAACAAGTGAGCAGAGTGGAAAGGCTCTGGTAAGCTCCCGCCCCCTAACACACCAACTGGAATATGAGAAGTAAGTGTCTTAATGTCTTGAGTTCTTCATCAGTAAAATGGGATGATAATGTCTATCTCATTAGGGTTCCATGAGATTAAATAAGATAAATGATGTAAAAGGCACTTTCGAGTACCTGACATATTTTTAGACACTCAAGAACAAAACTCACATTACTATGTTTACTTAGTACTTAGGCTACGCTGCGTGTTCTGCCTGGAAAAGGAATGAGCAAAATCACACCAATGGGCAGCAGAGGTTGTACCTGAGGAAGAAGCAGGCATCCACAAGCAGTATTTCTTGACTTTTTTTTCCCTTAGTACTTGGAGAAACCGCTCATCTGAGTGTCTACACTGTGTAAACAGCAGGTGCTTACAGGCAGCTGCCCGATAGGAGGCACTGAGACTTATTTAGGCCCAATTAGCCCTGCCAGCGAACTGGACTGTTCTGTTTCTCTTAATCTGTCACACCAGATGCCTCAGTAGAAGAAATGGGGCTCAGAGTCGGGGAGCGATGGAATGTAGCCTGTACTGGTTTACAGAAAGCCGAGGATGCCCATTACTAGCCGGTCTGACTGGGACAAGCTGGTTAGCTTTCCCCGGACGTATTTCGCTTCTCTGAAAATGGGGCAAGAATGTTTACACTTCATTTCTGTTGTGATGATTAGATGTTTAAATAGTAAACACAAACATGAAACAGTAAACACAAATAGTAATAAACTAGAAACTAGTTTACTCGAAATAGTAAACACAAAATATGGCATACTTATAGCAGCAGTGGATATGATTAGAATATGATGCACATGGAAAATATGTCGTATTTCCTGTATGAAATGACTTAGCTGGAAAACTAGCATGGCATAGGATTATTGAGATAAGAAATGGTCAAGGCTTGGGGCACCTGGGTGGCTTGGTGGATTAAGCCGCTGCCTTGGGCTCAGGTCATGATCCCAGGGTCCTGGGATCGAGCCCCACATCGGGCTCCTTGCTCAGCGGGGAGCCTGCTTCCCCCACACCCTCTCCGCCTGCCTCTCTGCCTGCTTGTGATCTCTGTCAAATAATAAATAAAATCTTAAAGGAATGGTCAAGGCTTGAATGCAGAATTATCAGTCAGTCAATTCATTCTTGAAACAGAGTTCGCACATACTCGTTCCTTTGTCCAAACTTCCCTCTTCCTTTTAGTGGGTGGGGAGGGGGGAATTTGGGGCTGATTATCTCTAGACATCCAGGTCACAGCCTAAAGCCATTTTCCCTGGGATGCCTTTGCTGATCTCCAGCTCTGGGTTGACTATCCCTCTATGCTTCTCCGATCTAGATAACCACCAGTTTATGTTGTGATCTCTTTTCCTCTCTGTATCCACCACGAGGACCATTTTTATTTGGTTAGATGATCCTGGTGAGGCTCATTCCTTGTTTACTTCCTCATCATGACACCAAGGATGTCAGCCTTATTTAAAAACTTAGAGGAAATTCCACCTCCCCATCTTCTAAAAGGCTAAAAAAAAATTCTTTCTCTGCTCTATTTTCTAATGCATTCTTATACTGAATAATTGATGATGTGGCCTCAATGTAAAAAAGAATCCTTAGAAACTGTAGATCTTGTAAAAACCCTGTCAGAAAGGGTTCCCATAAACTTGAAAGAATAGGAAACTGCATCCCAACAATCCGTGACAGGCACGGACATACAACCACATTCCTCCAGGTTCCGACTGTGGTCATCTTGCCTAAACCACAGACCATCTGTCAAAGCTCAGCATTATTTCTGAATGGTTTGGTACTGGTACCCATTAAATCATCTGAAAAGAATGTGGCAATGCCTGGAGCCATAGTGTTCCAGTGAAAATAAATGAATGCTGGGACCTTCCTGTAAATGAATTTCACAGGACTGCATACGTCACAGGAAAGTCAATTAGGGTATCATGTTTCAAAAGAATAAGGAATGAAAGTTCACGGACAAACATTTTTATGTGGTGGAAAGTTATCACTCACTTCGGTGATCGTAAGCAGGGCCACTGAAATCCACTGCAGCGTCTCACATTTAAAAATTCGATTTCCAGGTGCCTCCCAAGTTAGAAAAATTTCAAAATATATGTAAGGATGATGTTCACAGCAGATGGGTGGAGCGCACACCCCTTTTCTACTAACAGCTCTGTGTGGTGTGGATACCAACTGCCCTGAGGCCGAATTTAAACGTGCAAAGTGGATGGACTGGCCCATAGGTTTGTTCCACATTATTTTTCATGGGCACCGGATCTCTTTTCCTAGACCTTACTTAGGAAGCAATATGCAAAGAAGATCAGCACTGATGAATAAGGACAATTCAGCTGCGTAAGTCTTACTGGCCATTCCGCATTTTGCAAACAGTCCAAGGATTACACTTCTTTATGAACTCTATCTCAAATGCATCAAAGTACATACTTAAAAGATCAAGAGGTGGAGTAAAAATAAACCCGTAGAAGGGATTGATAATGCTGGGCAGGCTTTTGCCTTTGTTAGCTTTTTCCCCTCCATCAAGAGGCAGCGATTGAATGGGCTCCTATCATCATCAGGTTGGTAAGAGATTAACCGATTTGTTTTGGGCAAAAGAACCAGACGCATTACAGTAAGGCTCTCCGATAGAGAACAAGATACAGACAATGTGTCTTACCTTAAATTTTCTGAGCTGAATTCTGACTCTAGAAATTTAAGGAACTGTTCTCTCCCAACGGGGTCTTTCAATGCTTCATCCATGCCAAAACCCCATCGCTTTACCCTCTGCTGGCTCGGTTCTTTGCTGTAGGAGGTAAAACAGAGCCAAATATATTCCTTTCATTGCCAATTCTGTATTGTGTGATTACATTTCCTCTCAGAATCATATATGCCGGGGAAGTCCCCATCTTTAACATGTCTCTCAGAAAAGAAAAAAACCTGTGACTGATGGTTTTGCACGAAATCACATTGAGGTATATGGTAGGCATTAACGGTGGTGCCTAATGTTTGCTGAGCATTGGGTACTAAGTGCTCTAGATGGATTCTTTTAGATTTTTTTTTCTGCAACTTTATGAGACAAGTACTGTTGTTCTCACTACATAGATGAAGAAATCAAGGTACAAAGGGAGTTATAACTTGCCAATGTCTGACAGGTAAGAAGGGGCAATATTCTAGACATTCCGACCTCAAAGCTCATTGCTTAGCCAGTATATAAGACAGTCTCAAGGTGGTAGGTTGGAATGGGGGAAAATGCATTGAGAACCAAGAGGCCTCAACTGTGGTAATGAGTTGGCTGTTGATGAAATGTGTGACCTAATCCTGGCTGAGTCACGACATTCTGGAGCCCAGATACCTCATCTATAAAATCTAGAACTTATGCATGAAGAATCTGTGCTTGTCAAACATTTAAGAACACTGGATGGGGGTAAAAGAAAGAAAAGGTCCATAAACACAGTTTAGTAAAGTACAAGTGAGTACAAAACCCTCACTCTGTAAAGTGAGGGACACTGCTTTTTTCATGACTCTGTCAAGATCAGTGATCTGAGTCTTCCTGTCTCAGGAAGGAAATCAGGAAGTCTTAAATCGTGCTTTGGTTTGTTTAAGAAGTCAGTCTCTTGTCAGATGCTCTTAGAGTGTTTGTGGTAAGTTCATTGTGTTTTAAAAAAGTGAGTTTATAAAGGCATACTTGTATCGGGCTTAAATAAGTATGGATTCAGCATTCATTCTGCTTGAATACAGGGGCCTTTGTGGCCCTGTGGATTTTCAAAGAAACTAAAAACAACGCACTAAATTTCAAGAACCAAAGATCTCAACTCTGACTAGTCTATTCTGAAACTCCTGTCCCTCTCATTTTGTGCCAGTCCTCCGGAAACGCAAATCTGAACACAAATGCAAGTATCTAAGGTTCAAAAACCATTACCTTGAACAAGAACTTTACATCATGGGCAAATAAAGACACGGAGTGAAACTGAACTTAAAATTGTCAGCCACAGAATTCTTCCTATTTCAACCAAACCCTGAAATAAGTGTGAAATATTTGAAGAGAAGAGAAAATGTCACACACCTTGCTTCGAGTTCCCAGAAAGTAGTATCATCAGACAGCCATGGGTTCGAAGGGTCAGGTGGCACAAGAAATGGGTCATATTCTAAGTACTGTTCTGTGTAACTTAACAGACTAGAGAGAAAAAAAAAAAAACATTTTCATCCCCTTTAGTTTTTCTGGCTGAGGTTATACCCAGCCCAAAATAAGGAATACAATATAAAAAGGTGTGGCTGAGGAATTACTTGTTTATAGAGCAGAATCTAACAGCAATTTTTAAGTTTCAGTAACTTACACGCATCAGCTTATGTTGCATCTTGGAAGGCAAACGTGGCTAAGGGTCCATGTCCACCTATGCCTAATCCAAGTGAGGCAACATCCCTCCACTCAAATGAAGCAAAATGGAAGGCGTTGGCGTGTGGAAAGCTGAGAGCCAGATCCAACCTTTAGTCAACCACTCCACCCACAGCTGAACAGATTTTAGCCGACTTGGGTAGCGGGTTAAAAGGCAATTGTTGTCAAAAGTATTTATAGGAGTTAGGTAAAGGGGAAATCACTAACATTTTTTTTTTTTTAAATCTGTATTTAAGAAAACAAAAAAGAAAAAGATGGAGAGGAAGGAAGTTGGAGAGGTAGGATTTGGCAATGCTCCAAAGTAAAGAACACCCATGCCATTAATAACAGATTTAAATGAAGAAAAGGAAAATACCGAAAATCTGTGTTTAATTCAAATTCTGAAGTCATGCAGTCGTTGAAAAGTGTGAACATTAAGATGAATTTACAGAGAGGTTCTAAGTTGCCAAAAAGTAACTTGATAAATTGAAAGCTTCATTTCTCTCAGCAGGAGTAAAAAATTCAACTCCTTGGAATTATCTTCTGTATCTGATTCTGGCTATGCAGGATTGGATTGCTACAGATTGAAGATAGTAATGATCATTCTGTCATTTAAACTATGACAGAAGAGTGCTTTGGAAGTTTTCTATGTGCAAAATGGAAAAACAAAATAACATTTCCTACAGGATTCCATTTTTAGCTCATCTGTCACATGAAATTTTTTTATTTATAGGGGCATCTTGAAATACTTACCTATCAGCAACTTTTGACATTTTTAACCGATGTCTATCTAACTGTATTTGCCAATATTTAATCTGAAAAAAGTTAAGGAAGTAGTTAAATAAGTAGTGACATTCTCATAATTTTCAACTCTAAATTCTGATAGACTGGGCAATTCTAAGTATTTATTCTAAGTACATTTCAAAATCTGAAAAATCAAATGAGGCAGCTCTGAAAATTAAAGTGTTTGAATAAAAATATGGCCAGTATCATTTTAGAACAGCAATGAATCTGAACATTCTGTGTGCTTTAACAAAATGTAAATTTATTTTGAAAATGTTCTAGAGATTATAAACATTTATTCATAGTGAATAACTGAATCAGAATCATCCCCCCATATTTAATTCAGAAAATAAACACATTTGTTATTTGTACCATAATTTCAAAGTAAATCCTACTTCCTAGTACTAGCCCAAGAAATCATCAATGATAGGTGTTTTGGGAATAATTTTATCAGCATTTCAGGACAAACACTTGGACCTAATCATATACGGGAAACTCTGAAACTCTCTAATTTACTTCCCATTTGTGGCGATTATAAATATACTAGAAAAAGTATTGTTACACTATTGATAAACCGTATCACAGTAAAATGTTAGGGGAAAAGAATCAAAAGGAGGAAAAATCCCCATGACCAAGCCAACCAAGTGATTTCATTATTATCAAATAATACATATCTTATATATATATATCTTATATCAATATAAGAGACACTGGTGTTTGCTTTGAAATATTACTTGGAGCCAAAACTATTGCTCAATCAGTGAAACATGACATGATGTGTATCATAACTGTACACCAGCGTTAATGAGGGAAAACTTCAAGAGGCTTATGGAGAGCAGTACTGGAAGAACAAGAAAAAATACTCTGCGAAGATCACATCACATGACCGGATACCTAAAACACGTGACTCAGCATCACCAGGTTCTTGCCTTCTCATCCTTCCAGAAGAGCTTCAGAGTGCAAAATAACTCTTGAAACGGAGACAACTAAACATCACTGCATGTCCTTTTTAAAAATTGTTTAGAGGACACAGGATTCGGGGAATTAAAAAGTGACGAGATTTGGAAAGCATCTCCATATGCTGATACATTTCCAGGCGACTACGTATCTTCAAATTAAGTGATTTCACTACCTTTTAACTGCAAACCTTTTCTGTGAAGCAATCAACCATACAGATAACCTTTTACAAACCCCTGCCATTGACACTGACCATGTGGTCTTCACGGCAGGTGGTTTTATAGGTTGACCCACCTGTTGCTGTAGCTCATCTTCTGTTGGAGGTTTAGTTTCTGGCGTGGGTGTGTGGGTAGGGCTGTGACTTCTGATGTCATTTTGTAAACCATAGACAGACTGTATTAAAGTAAAAAAGAAATACATGAGGACAAAATACCATTTATAGTCGCAGACTTTCTAAAAGCTAATTTTTGTGTCATATATTCAGCAAGGTAAGTCAGAGCTTTGCTGCATATTTGATGAAGCTTCTTATTAAAATTCAAAGGCACTGCTATCATAAATATCATATGAATATAAAGTAGAAAGACAGCTCTTTGAAAAAATATGCGGTTAGATTACTAACTCTGACAGAATAATTGATCATATGGAAAGACCATGGTAAGCCTGATAATAAGATCTGGGGGTGGACTGAGTACGAAGTTGGGGGAACAACGACACTACATAACATTTAGTAAGTATTGATTTTAGAATAAAATAGAGGTGGATATAGAATAGAATAAAAATTTAATAAGCCAAAAGAAAATGAAAATAAGTTGAGTTTTACAGAACGGAACACTGAGGAGAGAGACTAGGTTAACCATTCCGTTGCTGAGTCAGTCTCTGCTGGCGTGATCGGAGACACCCCAGAGCGCTCCAACTTTCCCAGCTCAGCATGGGGTTGTCTACCTCTCCACACTGGCCTTGCCATTCGGTGCCATTGGGTGCCTTTTGCAAACATCAGTGATCCCAAAGTTTTCACTTTGGAACTCGTGATGCCCCAGGGCTTCTTTTGTATCTTGTCAAAAGGTCAGACCTACTGCTTAGGAATATTCTTTTTTGAGAAAGACCTAGTACCGGGGTGCCTGGGCGGCTCAGGTGGGTAAGCATCTGCCGTCGGTTCAGGTCATGATCCCAGGTCCTGGAATTGAGCCCCGAGTCAGGCTCCCTGCTCAGTGGGGAGTCTGCTTCTCCCTCTGCCCCTCCCCCTGCTCATTCTCTCTCTCTCCCTCTCTCTAATAAATAAAATCTTAAAAAAAAAGAGAGCTATTCTTAGTAAGTACTAATAAAGATCCAGAGACTTAAAGAGACAAAAAAAATCTTCAATGTCACATGTCAACTCAAGGGAGAAGCCAAGTAACTTTTTCTTTAATATCAAAGAATTACTATTTTAAAATAAAGGATTTAATATGAGCTATGGAGCACTGTTTCTTTGGACAGGAGGATGAAAGATAAGGCCATAATAAAATTTCATGAGGCCACAAAATTAAAGTTACCAGACAGGTTTGGAAGAAACTCTTGAAATCAGAAGAGGGTAGATCCGCGTGTTCAACTGAGCTGGTTTTCAGGCTCACCAACCTCACCAGTATCTCAAGTTCACATGTGTTTTGTTCTGCACTGTTTCCACTCAGACTCTATCTTTTCTTAATGTTCACCTGTTGGCTCTCTACCTGGACCCTCTGGATGGACTTGATTTTCCCCTTGGAACTCCCCATTACTTGGCTCTTAGGCTTTCTTCAGTAGATGTTGGCTTGGCTTTACCTTACCTGAATCAGCCATTGTAGAATATCTTTGGTAAGTCTTTCAATCTGTCCTCTCTTGACCTAGCCTCAACCTCTGCCCAACGAGCAGCACATGCTGTGAATTAATTATTCATAGGACTGAACTGGATGGCTTAAATTTTATCTTTCTTTCATTTATTCATTCAACCTCTATTGAACACCTAGTGTATATTGGATATAATGCTGAGCATTAGGAATACAGAAGTAAACAAAGACAGATATGTTTTCTCCTCCACTGGAACTTACAACTTAGTGGAGGGGAAACATGGTACACAAATAATCACACAAACACACACACTACTAAAATTGTGATAAGAGTTATGAAAGAAGATAATAAATAATAGGAGCATAGGGCCTGAAGTACAGGAGACTTAATTTCCACCAAAGAAACAGAAAAGGCCTACGTGAACCACTAGTAGTCACATCTGAACTTTGAACTCTGGAGTAACTGTTGGGGTCGATTTTTTTAAAAAATTAGGCAAGTGAAAGATCACCAATTATTCAATAATTGTAGACAATCAGTGTGGACATTTTCAGTGGTATTAATTTTTGATAAAGAAAACAAAAAGACTCTAAGGCTTGAACACTGAATTCTTGTTTATCTTAGTTTAATTACTTAAAGTTCTTAATAAGAATCTACACTCGAGCAAAAAGTGCTTATAAGGTAAGAGTACTGACTGTTTTAAAAGTAAATTTTCTGGTTAAGATTAAAAATAATTAAAAAGACTGCTAGAAAAATACTGCACTTTCTGGTGTCATGGAAGCAAACTGATCTATAAGCTATCTTCTGTCTCGACATTTCTCTGATTGTTTCAGTGTACATGCCTCGCACATCGGCTCAGGAAGTTCGATGTAAGAACCTAATCCCTGGGAGGTGGTGTTGAAAGCAGCCCTCCAGCAGCCTTGCTACAAGCTCTGAGGTTTCTATGGCATTTCCTGTTTCATGAAGGTAAACATCAGGAGTTCCCTCTTTCATCAGTCAGGGTGCCTTTCATTTTCTGGGGACCAGTGATAGCTTTTAACTTTGATTCCTGGCCACAGTGAAAATGGCCATGAATAATGAAGTTTTATGTACAGGGCTTTTTTTAGGGACAGAGGAGGCAAGGAAATGGATCCTATCTTGGCAGATAAGTTCTGAGGACCACCAAAATGTAAAAGGTTTTGAACTTCTTTTTTAGAAAAAGGAAATATATTAAAATATTGGCCTAGAGTGGGCGGAGTAGAGCCAGCAACAGGTAGGACAGGAGGGGAAGGGACATGACATTGTCTCAATGGGGAAAATAAAATTAACCAATTAGGATCCATTTTGAGTTGTTAGCAAAGCTAGTTACCGATCAAGATGCTTTGACGTGATGAATATGTCCATTTATTTAAACCCAGGGTGCCTGACCCTGTTTTTCCTCACAAAGGGTACCATCCACATGAAGACTGGGTAAGTTATTCATAAAGTGAAACAGATGTGACTTTCTTCAAAAACTGTTCACATGTCATTTCCCTTCACATCTTAGAAGAAATCTAAGAAAACTCTCTCCTACTTTTATCTTTGGCGGGCGGAGTGGGGTGGGGTACTTTAAAACAGAAAGTAAAGAGTACATGGGAAGCTTTTAAGCTTGTCTTTGTGGAGGGAAATCTCTGGGACCTTTCCAACTGGTGGTGGAAGGAGGGGATATTTTTCTCTTTCTTCTGGATTGCTCAGCTCGACCAGAGAACGGATTGTGACCACATCCGCTGCTGTGTGGAGGAAGCCAGTGCACAGAGAAAAGAGGGCCCAGGAGAGTGAGAGAACCCTGATGAGTCCCTGGGTCTGTCACTTCTGGGCTAACTGTCCTGCTACCTCCCAAGGGTTTAGAATATTCCCTGATTTTTGCTATTTTGAGCAAATGTTGCCTGCCACTTGACTGCACTTCTTATTTAAAACCCTTCTGTGTTACTCTAAGGCACAAGTCGTTTCTTCTGTTAAACTTCCACATTATGCATATTCAAGTGAGGAAATGCCAATTTTTTATGTATAAACAGTTTTATGTATAAATAGCCACTGCATTAAAAGCAGGAAAACCAGACACTGGATCATGAATTTCCTACCTGTTCCTCCAGAATGTGCCCATTAGCTATTACCTAAAATATGAAGTGTCTTAGTGTCTAAATGAAAGTGACAGAAAAAAGAAAAGTAACGAGACAAGCGACAGCTTACTTTTGTTTTGAAATATGGGTCCTGAAGTTATAGGAAGCAATCCAACATGTGGGGTTAGTTGTACATACACATGCTTTTCTCATTTTGCTCAGGTTCTTCTGTGTTGTCCTAGGGCCCCTCTCGCTATTTTCCCATAGAAGGGTCCATCCTGTGACGATTAATTTTGTGTGTCAAGCTGGCTGGGCCGCAGTGCTCAGATATTGCCTCAAACGTTATTCGGGGGGCGCCTGGGTGGCTCAGTGGGTTAAAGCCTCTGCCATCGGCTCAGGTCATGATCCCAGGGTCCTGGGATCGAGCCCCACATCGGGCTCTCTGCTTCGTGGGGAGCCTGCTTCCTCCTCTCTCTCTGCCTGCCTCTCTGCCTACTTGTGATCTCTGCCTGTCATATAAATAAATAAAATATTTTAAAAAACCGGGATATTTCTTTGAGGATGTTTTTGAATGAGATTAAAATGTAAATCAGCAGACTGAATAAAGCCAATGCCCCTCCATAATGTGGGCCTCATTCAATCAGGTGAAAGCCTGGACAGAACACAGAGACTTCCTCCAGGCCAGAGGGAATTTGGTCAGTAGCCGGCAATGCTTCCCTGGGACCCTAGCCTGGCTGACCTCATCAGGTTTGGGCTTGGCAACCCTCTACAACTGCATGCGACAATTTCTTCAAATAAACCTCTCTCTCTCTCTTTCTCCCTCTCTCTGTCTCTGTCTTTCCCTCCTGCCCCCCCGGGGAGCCCCGACTGACACACCGCCTGCCTGGTCTATTATAATTCAAGTTTTAGAAAGAGACCGAAGGAAATCGGCACATAGTGGCCCTTAACGTTTTGCCTAGATTAGGCTGATTTCTTCCTGGCCATGGTACATTATCATTCCTTCACAGAGACATAAGGAAATAGATTCCGCCTACTTCCTGTATTTTAGTAAAGACAGATTTAAAAAACTGACAGATCCTAAATAAAGATATCTCAAATCAGATGTACTTCTAAGCCTTCTCTTCACATGTTTGGTAAACATATTTGAAATTCAACAGTTAAATATAGCACTCCAATCCCTGATTTTCTTTAGGTACATATGATGGATTATTGCCTTAGCGATTTCCTGGGTCCCTTATTCTTGGGGTGATATATAATCATGAGCAATATTATTACAGCTGACTGCCAAAGAAATGAACAGCAGCTCTCTTGCTAAGGCGAGCATCTGCTGGCAAAAATGAATGACGATCCAGGAGTCCCAACTCCCTACCGGCAGAAGTTTAAAACGGAGAGTGGTCACACCACTAGGAGAATGAGCAAAGGACAGTCTAATTCGCTGTGGAGGGCAAAGACAGTTTTCAAGGTGACAGGCTGGCCTCTGCCATTTCTGTCTAAGGCTTGCAATCCCACAGAACTGCCCACTCCACAAGAACAGAACTGTGGAGACTTCAGAGGATGGCGGGACAGTTTGTTGTTTGCCATGTACTTTTTGGTAATAAACTGGTGTGGTGACTTAGAATCCCAAACCATTCAAATTCCCTTGATAACATGTTATGGACTGAGTTGCATCCCTCTGAAACTCATGTTGGAACCCTAATCTCCACTGTGACTATATATGGAGATGGAGTCTATAAGGAGGTAGTCAAGATTAAAGGAGGTCATTGGGTAGGACCCTAATCCTATGGAGTTGGTGTCCTTACAAGAGGGACAGACGCCAGAGCTCGCTCTCTGCCATGTGAGGACACACACTGCAAGAAGGCAGCTGTCCACAAGCCAGGAAGAGAGCTCTCACCAAAAACCCAACTTGATCCGGGACTTCTCCAGAACTGGGTGAATAAATTCCTGTTATGTAAGCCACCACGGTTGTGGCATTTTGTTCTGGTCGCTTGAACACACTAACAGATGCCACTTAACACAATGGCAGGATTACAGGTGTAGACATTTGTCTGCTTGTTCAGTGTGCTCCCTCCCATGAGACCATGAGCTGTAGGAGCACGGTCATGCCTGTCCTCCTCACCATGGAGTATCTGAGAACCAGTACTTGGCATAAAGTAGAGACTTGTTCCATCTGATGAAGTGGGTCATTCCAGTTATTAAGCAAATAGGAGTTAACGGAGCAGTGGTCCTAACTCTACAAGACAAGCCAGTATGGGGCTTAGAGTCCCATGACCTTCTATGTAAAATAATGTGATTTGTGAAGATTCTAGCAAATTCAACACTTCTGACTCTGAGAATATCTATCTCTCTCTATATATATCTATATCCACAAGTTTAAAAAAAATCAGCATTCTCCAATTTTGAACACAAGGGCATACATGCTACTTGCTGTAGCATTCTTCAGGATTTTTGTTTTTTTTTCTGGCCCTGCAGTTCTACCATTATTGATTGATAGGAAATCAGACCACAACTGAGACAGAGCCCAGGGATTCCATCTCAGCAGAATCCCACCTTGCTAGGCCTGGTGTTTTCCTATCACTAAATGAGGGCCGATGGTATGTGAGCCCACCATTGCCAACTAAAGCTTTTCAAGTTTTCAAAAAGCACGATGCCATGTGTAGCCCTTGTAAGACATCCATACCGTGCACCATCAAGAACACAATGTAACTGGGGGTGCCTGGGTGGCTCAGTGGGTTAAAGCCTCTGCCTTCAGCTCAGGTCACGATCTCAGGGTCCTGGGATCGAGCCCCACGTCGGGCTCTCTGCTCAGCGGGAAGCCTGCTCCCCTCTCTCTCTCTCTGCCTGCCTCTCTGCCTACTTGAGATCTCTGTCTGTCAAATAAATAAATAAAATCTTAAAAAAAAGAACACAATGTAACTGATGGCTTGCTTATCTTTAAATCCTATCTGTCATCCACATGCTTTCTCTTCCAAGTCAGAGCCCATCTCGTTTGGTGTCTGTTGGGAAAGCTTGACACAAAGTAAGGTGCTATGAAAAGTAATTCTTCAAAATTCACAAGCAGTTTGAGGGGCTGAAGGTGCTTTTTGGAGAGATGATTAGAGCTCTGAATGCGGTTCCTCAGCACAAAACCAGTCCGCAGTGCACTGAGGCTGTGCTGTGCATAGAGGATGAAGGAACTGCATGAGGCCGGTCACAGGAGAGCAGGGCCAACAAGCCTGGTTTGGTCTGGCTTTGCCTCTTTCTCTCGGAGAGCGCCTAGGGCAAAAGCTTTGGAGCACCACACCTGAGTGGGTTTGGTGCCACTTTTCCTGTGGCTTCTTTATCCTGACATCAAGGTGAACTGACTTAAAAGAAAGCGAAGGTACTTGGATCGTATGGGGGCCTCTGAACATGTTTATATTTCTAGGGATGCAAGGAAAAAGACAACCAGAAACAAAACTACCAAAAAAAAATATTTAGTGCCTACTGGAAACCCCTAATGCTAAATAAGGAAAAAGCCACAAAAAGGGAGGTCTTGAGCTTTGTGGGATGCTTTAACCCAGTGGTACCAACTTTGGTCTGCGTCCTCTGCCCAGAAATTCTTATTTTTTCATGGAATGAATAAAAATGCTTTCTGTGTGTATGTATGTGTTACTTTAAATAATATGGAGTTACTACTGCTATGTATTTTCAAGAGATTATTTTAAATGAATGAATTTGGGATAGCTTTTTGTTTGTGTGTTATATATCCTCTCACATAACACACACCAAATGAATACACAACAACTATCTTACGGTTGTGTTACAAAATTCCGGTGTTAAAAGGGGATCCTCATATAAACCCTATAGTCATATGTCTTTATCGTCCCTTCTCTGCTCATAATTTTCTCTAAAAATGCCCTTCTCTCATCTGTATCACTTTTTCTCAGATAATCTCCATCTGTGTTTCCTCATCCTCTGGGCTCTGAAAGAGAAGCCTTTCTCTGCTGCTGATCCTTCCCTCCAATGGAGAGAAGATGTGCCCTCAGCATCTTTGCCCCCATCACAGCGACCTGCATGTGCTGGAGAACCATGATGGGAGTACTTCCTCAGGATGGACGCACGGGCAGAAGACCAGGGCTTGAGTTCCCAGATTTTCTTCTAGCCAAGGAACAAGGAAAAGCAAGGACGATGCTAGAGATACTCCATGAAGTGGGCAAAAGGTTTTCATGACTGATGTCCTCCAAAAGTACAACCCACACCAAGATCAGCGCAGCAGACGTGAGTATTACCTTCCGTGTTTTGTGTGGGTTTCTCATTCGGGATGACTTCTTAATGTCCACTTCAGTGGTATTTACACATCCAGGCTGGAAAATGAAAAACAGAGAGACAAAGGAATCTTTGAGGGTGAGGTTTTTGATCCGTGCATTAATGACTTGCCGTCCACGTCCCTGGCAACTCTTTCAGCAGACCCAGTAAAAAAATTTATTATACTCTCACTCCTTGCATAAAAAAGACTTCAGATAACATTCTCGAATAACATCCAGAAAGACGGGGAAAAGAAATGCACGGGCTTTGCCCGTAGAAGTGGGTGTTGACATTGGTAGTTGCTAAGCCAACAGACTCAGAGCAAAGGTGTCCAAAGATTAAGTGCATCATAGCCCAGCGGAGCCTACACACAGCCCTGCTCAGACGCCCCTCTATGTGAGGTGACACTGCTAATGAAAGGCTGTTAGCTTCCCAAGTTGGGAGACTACAATCTGTTGACCCAGCTCAAATCCCAGGATGAATTGTTTTTACAACGATTCGTGAAATCAGGGTACTAGAAATATTAGTAATATGGGTTAAGATCGCTTCTCGGCCTTTTGGCTAAGATCAAGTGTAGTAATAGAGGTTAAGAATAATAATAGTTAATGACAATATTATAATTAGTTAACAGTTAATAATAATTAACAACAGTAGAATGGGAGTGTGGGCAGCCTGCTACTGGTTCTCTGACGACCTCAAGAGGATCATTTTGCCAGATTTATTGTCCTGTCGCACAGAGGGCGGTAAAGCTTCCTTTGTATTTGGAGGAGGAGGGGGAAGGAGGAAGAAAAGAGAGCAAGGGTAGGTAGGGGTGAGGAGAAGGGGAGGAGGAAGAGCAGGGAGGAGGGGGGAGGAGGGAGAGGGAGGAGAGAGAGACGATAAATCAGGAAAAAGAGAAGAAAGGAGTGTCAAGAGTACAGGAGACCTTCTATCTAGAAAGGTCCTCAGATATCACTTAGTCTCTAGAAGTGACTGGAAGGAAGTGGTTATATACAGACTGTGTTTCACCAGCTTTCAAGTCCTGGTACCAGACACAGGGATTTCTGGTACTGGTCAAAGGTATTATGTTGTACAGCTCTACTCAGTTTCTCTATTTCAGGATTCACAATCATCGATCCAGATGTAGCAAAATAATGTTTTGGAAATATTAAAGCAATATTAAAGTGTTTTCATTTCCTCTTAGATTTCCATTTCTGTGCAACCTTCCACCTGTAAGCCTCAGTCCATTAGGAAGGTGAAGCACTGAAATTCTTTAAGCTCTTACCAAGTCATCAAGAGCCGAGCATGCCAAGACAGACCACAGAGATCTTCTATATGTTAAGGGGTGGGAATAATGAGGATGTGATATAGAGGAAAGGGAAGGCACTTCCTTCCATGAGCTAGAGAGGAAGAGACCATTTATTATTTATTGAAAAATATTTATTTCTGCATCTAATTGCCTGACCTTGTGATAAATGATGAAATACAAGGACAGATGTATAATCTTCTAGTATAATAAGGATACTGAAATGTGAATGAGCACCATGTGGGAGCACGGGACTGGAGAGAAGTTGGCATGGGCATTACACAACAGAACATTTCATACATCCCTTATTACAGCCATCCTCTTGGTTCTCACCAACATGGCAGATAAATATATATATTTTTAGTATTTGAGCAAATTTGATCCCTATAAGAGCATGTGGTCCTGTTTATTTTAAAAAGGCAGTCATCATTTTAAGGCATATATAACTTGTACCACTAGCTGGCACCAGATCCATGCAAAATGTGATGCCTAAGTTGGTTTTCTGCACCACTAAATGCAGCTTCCCAATAAGATATAAATAACATAATCACTACCAAGTAAGCACTCAATAAAAATGTTCAAATATGTTTTGCTGGCCAGGTATAATATAAAGTTCATGGTATCGTTCAATTTAAGGAATAATAATGAAGTAATATTTACACTGGCCTGGAAAAGAATCATAAGTTAGTTTGAGCGATCCAAAAGTATATTTATTCAACAGAATTCAGCTATGCTGTGACAGTACTGCAACATTACTTATTAAAAAGTAAAATTTAATGCCTTGGAATCCATTCCTGAAGTAGCAAAAAGATCACATTATTGAGAAATATTACTGCCATAGTGTTCATGTCAGTGTCTTAATGAGTTGCAAAGCAGAGCTGAAATTTTGGTTCCATCACTGATTTTACTTAAAAGAATCTGAGTACCATTCAGTTCTTGTCATGGCAAAATGCCATTATTAGTTGTAGCAGAAGGCACACTGTTTTTAGGATAACAAGGGAGACTTAAGAACTCTTCAGTGAAGAGCAGCATGAAGAGACAATCATGGAGAACCACTTTCTTTAATTCAGTCCCAGTAGCTGAAGTGAAATTGGGCAAAACCGTGCCCTCGATGACGAATGGAGATTTAAGAATGAGTTGGCAAACAGAACTGATAATAAGATCCATATTCCTGGAAATTAGGAAAAAAAGATACGATTCTGGGAAAAAATAAGGTTTTGAATATTGAATGTTGAAATATTTTGAATAATTATTGGCTCAAATGTGATTCAGTTACCAGGGAAGACTTGCCATTTTGTAACACCGAACAAGTTTTAAAAGTTCAATTTGTCATGTATTGTACCACAGTGAAAATGATTCCTCTTTCTTACATAAAGTGATTACAGGTTCTACAGTGTTCTACCTCAGGATATATTTTTTTAAACATCGAATTGAAGCTTTTTTTTTCGGTTCTTGCGTCAGCAGGGCTTACTAAATGCTGTATGTGAAGGAGGTTGTTTAAGGTAACTACTCTGGAATTCAATTCCTTCCATTCAATCTCCTCTATAATATTTACTCATTTGATTACTACTCATTCTTATTTGCGGGACACAGATTCTGGATCATACAGTCCCACTTCAGTGTAGGCTGTGAAAAAATTCTGGGAGTCCACCAAGAGAATGAAGGCTACGGCAGCAGAGGGGAGGGAAATACACCATGATGACTTGGAGCTGTGGACAGTGGCCAGGTAGAAACTGCTGCTCAGGGTAATGAGCTAAGGTAAGTCTACCATGGTAAGTAACAGTCAGGTAAGCCTACAGAGAAGTGGAGGTCATAAGGGAAGTGACTTGATACGATTTATATTTTTAAATAAAAATTGACAAAAATTAATTCCAGGCAGATCACAGACCTACATGTTAAATGCTAGCCTATAACCCTCCCTAGAAGATAAGCATAGGTGAAAATCTAGGTGCCCCCAGTTTGGTGATCACTTTTTATATTCAACAACAAAAGCACAGTCCATGTGAGAAATCACTGGTAAACTGGACTTTGCTAAAATGAAAAACTTCTGTTCCATGAAAGATAAGCCAGACTGGGAAACAACATTTGCCAAGGGTGCGTCCAGTGAAGACAAGCATAAAAATATACAAAGAACTCTAAAAACTCAACAATGAGAAAATGAGAACCCAATTAAAAAATGGGCAAAAGGTCTGAACAGACACCTCACTGAAGAAGATACACACATGGCAAACGAGTGTATGAAAAGATGGTACACATCCTGTGTCATTAGAGAATTGCAAACTAAAGCAAAGTTTAAATACCACTACACACTTACCACAAGAGCCAGGATCCAGAGTCCTGAAAACATCAGATGCGGCAGGGCCAGAACTCTTATTCCTTGCTGGTGGGAATGCAAATTGGTAGCCTTGAGGTGGAGACCCTAAGAGTTTATATTTTTTTCTTTTTTGTAATGTAAATGCCTGATTGAGTCTTTGATGAACTAGCAACCAACCTGTTCAAAGAAGCACCCATTTTCAAAGATGGCCATCTCAAAGAAATGCCTGGATAAAGAGGTGGGCTGCCTCCTACCTATGTTTCCTTTGTTTTAGAGAGCTTAGTTGATCTCAACAACTGATCATCTTAGCTACTTGTTTTTATTTTTGCTCTTCCTCTTCCACTGCTTTAAATCCCTGCTCTTATGTTTTAAATTCAGTAAAGAGTTTAAATTCAGTAAAGAGTGAGCCTATGAAGCCTTGGGCCCTCACCTGGACCCTAGTAAAAGCAGTATCCCAGGCCCGTGTCCTCCCCACACCCCTCTCCCCTCAACCTCATTAGGTGGCCCCAGACGTGCTATGTAATTAATAGGTTCTGTAAGTGGTAAACCTTTATTTCTTTTAAGTTTCCTGATAGCTGTTGTGGAAGGGCAACTTGCAGGAACAATAAGAACCATGGGTTGATCTGACCTCAACACTGGTTATTGACAGGCTGAGACCAGCACAAAACCAGCCATTCTGGAAGCTATTTGGCAGTTTCTTACAAAACTAAACCTCCTTTTCCATCTGATCCAACAATTGTGCTCCCTAGTATTTATCCGGAAGAGCTCAAACAGTATGTCCTCACAAAAACCTGCACATGGATGTTCACTGCAGCTTTACTCAAAATTGCCAAAACTTGACATCAGGCAGTAGGTGAAAGGATAAACAAATTGTGGTATGGAACAAAATGGAACAGTGTTTGGAGCTAAAAAAGAAATAAGCAATTAAACAATGAAAAAACATGGAGGGATCTTAAGTGCATATTATAAAGTGAAAGAAGCCAGTCTGAAAAGGCTACACTGTAGAATTCCAACTATGACATTCTGGCAAAGGCAAAACTATGGAGATAGTAAAAAGATCAGTGGTTTCCAGGGGTGAGAGAGAGGGATGGATGATTTAGGCAGAGCACAGATAATTTTTAGGGCAGTGAAACTATTCCGCATGATACTATAATGGTGGATACTGTCGTTATACATTTGTTTAAAGCCATAGAATGTTCAACACCAAGACTGAACCCTAATGTAAACTGTGGCCTCCAGGCGACAATGATGGGTCTGTGCAGGTTTATTGATTACAACAAAGGTACCACTGTGGTGAAAGATGCATTTTGAGGCTAGAATCAGTAAAACTTGCTGATGGGTTGGATCAAGGAGCACAGTGAGGGAAAGAGAGTCAACGATGCCTCCTAGTTACCGGCAACTAGACGAGGTGGTGCCATTTATCCAGACGAGGAGAGAAACAAATGTAAACAAAGAAATCAAGGATGGCTCCTGGATTACATTTACATGCAATTTGAATATTCTTACTGATTTCTCCAACTAGAATAGAACTCTTTATGCAGTCACTGTCAAGAGTCATGACTCTGAACATTTCAACATTAGTGCTTGTACAATAATCTGGCCCATCATTTTGTGTCTTCAACCTTTGGCATCACTACTGGCAAAAAGAGCCTATCACTGAATGTGCAAAACTAATATCTGATGGCCAGTCACGGAGAGCCTGATGGAGTGCCAGTCCATTCCTCAGAGCCTCTACTCTGCTTCTCCAAACTCTTCTCCAGTACATTCTACCAGACTCAACTAATCTCTTCTGGTTGACATCAGACCACTTCCACTTAACATCTAGGAACTGTCTGTTCATCCTTCCATGATAGTCCCTTTTTGTAGACTAGCAGCTGCCACACAGGCCCAAGTATAATCAGACTGTCACAGTTTTCAACAAGAGAACTCGAACTAAGTTTGCTATGGCTCCTTTGTGATCACTGGCGTTACTCATGTTTTATGTTCAGCCTTTAAATACTTAAAATATTCCCAGCTAGAGTTGCTTTGGAATTTAAAAAAAAATCACTGAGTAGAGGTTGAGTTGTCATACTTATGTTGAATAAAATATGAGCTCCTTCACGAAGTGACAAGGGTCTGAGGCAGGTGTGCATGAACCTTTCTTTTCTGTTATACTTGGGCCTGCCATTCACACAAGTGGTTGATCTCCCTCCTTTTCTGTTATTATTTTTTTCTTTATAAAATGCTGGTTGCAATTTGAAGACATGCAAAGATTTTTCAATTGGGGGATAAAAAAGACCCCTCTGAGTTTGAAAACACACACTCCAACTTGCTATACACTGGGGAGCCCTGGGTTGGCATTCAGGGCACTTTCATAACCTTTAGTGAAGTGGCATTTCGGTTGGCATTATGTTGCTCTCCTTCTGGGATCTCATTCATGGGAAGGTGAGTAGTGACAAAATTTTGGGATTCCTGGTCCATAAGCTTAATATTATTAAGTGCCTTAAAACTTTTGACTTTAACTCTTAAAGTGTTTGTTGAATGTAGTCATGAACATAAATTAGCTCTCTGATGGCATTGGAAATTGCCCTAGCATGAAAGTTAAGAGCTAAAAGGTAGGAAAATGGATCAGTTAACTGAACTGGTGAAGGGCAGTTTTGTAGATATTATTGTTGTTGGTACTGGTGATTTAATGGCATGCTATAACCAGTTTAGAGAATCAAATAAAATTCCTAATAATATAAACAACTCACAGTAAGTTCAAAAGGTTTATAATAATTGTTAACACAAATAACAGTGGGGCACGTAGAAAATAACAAGTTCATGAAAACCAGTGGACATTGGAAGTGGCCTTGAATTCAATAGCTTTTGAGACTCTTCAGTCATATATTCCCAAATGGAAAAGAGGCTTACTTCCTTCTCCAGGCAAGACACACAGAGAAAGACTATCTGTACCACACACCTCAGCTCAGCAAGACCTCTATAAAGAAGATGAATTTCAAAGACACGCTCTGTTGCATTAAACTTGATTTCCAAAAATAGGAAAAGATAAGCATTTTATTTATCTAGTGGTGTCAGAAAAGAGAAGTTCACATAAAATTATTTTCCAGATTACATATTTATCACTCAGTGCCAAAACTCGGTTTTATTTTCACCATTAGAAAAAAGGATCTTTTAAAATAATTCCCACATACCCTGACATTCTTACACAATTATACCTGAAGTAATGTAATCTTTTCTTGTTGATTCAAGGTCATTATTGAGAATGACACTGTGTCATCCTTAAGACAGCAATGCCTCTGAGGCCGGATGGTCCTAACTCTTAATGATTTTGAATTTTTTCTCATTTTATGCCATTTTTTTTGAATGCCTCTGCCTTCTGCCTGTCAGTAGTCAGTTTTGCTGGTCTCAATGTCCTTGTCCCCAGTACCACCCCATCATCCTCTGATCTGTTACTTGGGTTCTGACAGGGCTCAGGAGACCAGACAAATACTTCTTGAGAAAACATGGTGTCTAATATTTTAGCAAGTGAACCAGTCAAAGCACCCGAGTTAGAGTGCAGGTGTTTTCACAATTTCTTTGGGTAAAACTTAGAGTTTATTCCTGGCTAAATTTTGGATAGAATTAGGTTTTTGGATATGTGGGGAAGGAAGTATACGAATGGTGACAAAGGAAATGTAAACAAGTTCTCATGCTAGCTTCTGGAAAACTTATAGGACATAAATATTTTACAAGCTAACTGAATGGATCAGAGTAGATGACATGAAGCATCTGTCTGGAGTTCTAAGATAGGGGACGGCACAGGGAGGAGGAGCTTGTGATTCATTTTGTGTTCTCAGGGGCAGGAGGAAAACCTCAGCACAGTGGGAGACTGGGCAGCATCCTACAGGAGCGTCTGCCCCCAAACCCTCGAGTGAACAATCATGTACCCTGCTCTGTCCCAGCCACCGGTGTGGAAAGCGTCCCAGACACAGCTCTAGTTTTAGTTCAATTGCTTGGAAAGGGCACTGATCGGCCAAGAGCTCCTCTCGCTGCCCCCACTCCATCACTCATCGCCTCTGCAGTAAAGGCCCTTATCATCCAGCAGGATGTTCAGGCCATGACCTGGGAGTCGTCATGACACCTCGCTTTCCCCTACTTCCCACATTTCATTTAACAGCAAATCTTGTGCACTTTACCTCCAAATACATCCTGAATTTATCTGCTTCCCCTAGTGCCACCAACCTAGTCTAAGCTGCCATTATCTCTTACCTGGACTGTCTAACAGCCTTCTGATTTGTCTTCATCAATCCTTTCTTGCTTTCTCAGCTCTACTCCTAGGTTGTTCTCTGCGCAGCAGTCACACTGACCTTTTGAAACTATAGCCATGTCATCAGGCTCTTCAAACCTCTGCACACTTCTCATCACATTTCAATACAAGGCAAACCCTTTGCCATGTTCTGCAAGGTGCTACATAAATAGCTTCTGTCTGCCTTTCCAACCCCACTTGGTACCTCTTTGCCTCTGCTCATGTCACTCCAACCTCATTGGCCTTCTTCCTGCTCCTCACATGAATCAGTTTCTTCCCTTTGGACTGGCTGCTACTTCTTTCCCCAGTATTCCATTACGGTTTGAGAGAGGCCTTACTGGACTACTTGGCCTCCAAACCCTCCCAATCATATCACCCTGTTTTTATTTATAGCACTTGCCTCTACCTGGAATGTTCTTATATATTTGCTTGTTTATTTTTTCTCTACTAAAAAGTAAGCTCCTCAAATATAGGGACTTTGTCTGTCTGTTTAATGTCATCTCCAGAGACTTTTTCTGGTACCTAGTAGGAGCTTAATGGATATTTAATGAATAAATAAATAAATAAATGAGAGAAACCACAGAGTATACGTAATAGTTATTTCTGAACATTACTCTTGTTAAAAATACAACATGAGTTTTATTACTGTTTTTTGGTATATTGTGCATGCGTGGTACCTATAAATTAATTTCCAGACCAGCTGGTCAATCAGCTATCATTATTATCATACATTAATTGAACAGGAAACATATGGTCTAATTCTTCAGTTAGACTTAAAAGAAATATTTCTGGTACAATAAAATTTAGTTCAAATGTTTTTTTCACTTGAGATGTAAGTAGTCCATTGCTTAATGAGTAAATATGGCTAATAATGTATTACTTCCAGATTTTACTGGAGGGGTTGAGTACTTAAAGAGCAGGAGGACACTGGGAACTTACAAAGACTCAGTTCCAGAGAAGGCAGCATGAGTGAGCTCCTCTGCCCCTGCATTTATAATTTTGTTTCAGACTATCTCCATTTTGACCTACAAACATTCAAAGACAAATAAAAGCTGTGCTTCTCTGCCTTTTCTCCACCTGGATGTTTAAGGCACAGCAGAGTTAAGATAAAGCAACTGCACTATAGGACACAATAATACATCTCATGAATCAGTTTTTGGTTTTCAAAAGCACATTTTTAACAATATAAAGTCATTCAAATGACACTACAGACAAAGGGCTGATATCCAAGATCTATAAAGAACAGAACCGACACTTCTCCAAAGAAGACATACAAATGGCTAACATACACATGAAAAAATGTTCATCATCATTACCATTAGGGAGATTCAAATCAAAACCACATTGAGATACCACCTTATACCAGTTAGAATGGCCAAAATTCACAAGATAGTAAACAACAAGTGTTGGAGAGGATGTAAAGAAAGGGGAACCCTCTTACACTGTTGGTGGGAATGCAAGTTGGTGTAGCCACCTTGGAAAACAATGTGGAGATTCCTTAAGAAATTACAAATAGAACTAACCTATGACCCTGCAATTGTACTACTGGGTATTTACCCCAAAGATACAGATGTAGTGAAAAGAACCCCAATGTTCATAGCAGCAATGGTCACAGTCACTAAACTGTGTAAAGAACCAAGATGCCCTTCAACGGAGGAATGGATAAAGAAGATATGGTTCATATATACAATGGAGTATTATGCCTCCACCAGAAAGGATGAATACCCAACTTTTGTATCAACATGGACGGGACTGGAGGAGAGTATGCTGAGTGAAGTAAGTCAAGCAGAGAAAGTCAATTATCATATGGTTTCATTTACTTGTGGAGCATAAGGAATAACACAGAGGACACTGGGACAAGGGGAGAAGTGAGTTGGGGGAAATCAGAGGGAGAGACGAACCATGAGAGATTGTGGACTCTGAGAAACAAACTGAGGGTTTTGGAGTGGCTGGGTGAGCCTGGTAGTGGGTATTAAGGAGGACACATATTGCATGGAGCACTGAGTACGGTGCCTAAACAATGAGTCTTGGAACACTGAAAAAAATAATAAAAAAATAAATAAAAATAAAGTCATTCAATCCATGAACATGGGATGTCTTTCCATTTTTCTGTCTTGTTTAATTTTTTTCATCAATATTTTGTAGTTTTCTATATCAAGTCTTCCACATCCTTATTTAAGTTCATTCCTAAGTATGTTGTTCTTTTTGTGTGTCCTGTTACAAATGGAATTGTTTTCCTAATTTCCTTTTAAGATAGTTTGTGGTTAGAGATTGGAATCCTTGTCACTGTTGATGTGAATGCAAAATGGTGATGTGAATGCAAAATGGTGTTGCCATTATGGAAAATAGTATAGACATTCCTCTAAAAAATAAAAATAGAACTACCGGGTGCCTGGGTGGCTCAGTTGGTTAAGCAACTGCCTTTGGCTCAGGTCATGATCCTGGAGTCCTGAGATCACGTTCCACATCAGGCTCCCAGCTCCATGGGGAGTCTGTTTCTCCCTCTGACCTCCCCTTTCATGCTGTCTCACTCTGTCTCTGTCTCTCAAATAAAATAAATAAAATCTTTAAAAAAAAATAGAACTACCAAAAGACCCAGTAATCCCACTTCTGGGTATTTAACTGAAACAACTGAAATCAGAATCTCAAAGAAATATTGGCACTCTCATTTTAACTGCAATGCTACTCACAGTGGTTAAGATGTGGAAACAATCTAAATGTCCCTGATAATGGAGAGATAAATAAACTGGGTCAATACGTACAAAAGAATACTGTTCAGCCTTTAAGAAAGAAAGAAAGATAGAAACAGAAAATCCTGCAATGTGTGACAACATGGATGAACCTTGAGGTCATTAGGCTAAGTTAAATCAGCCTGACAACTTAGAAGAAATGGATAAATTCTTAGAAATACACAATATTCCAATACTGAACCAGGAAGAAATAGAAAATCTGAATAGACCATTTACAAGCAACAAAACTGAGTTGGTAATCAAAAACTACCAAAGAATAACAGTCCAGGACTTTGGGACTGGATGGATTCACAGGTAAATTCTACCAGACATTTAAATAAGAATTAATACCAATTCTCCTCAAACTATCCAAAAAATTGAAGAGGAGGGAAGACTTCCAAATACATTCTATAAGGCCAAGATTACTCTGATATCAAACCACACAAAGACATCACACAAAAAAATCTACAGGCCAATAACCCTGATGAACACAGATGCAAAAATCCTTAACAAACATTAGCAACCACAGACAACTATACATTAAAAAAACTGTTCATCATGATCAGGTGGGATTTCTTCCTGGGACGCCAGGATAGTTCAATATTCACAAGTCAACCAGTGTCACACACCACATTAACAGAACATAGGATAAAAATCATACTAATTTCAATAGAGGCAGAAAAAGCATTTGACAAGGCTCAACATCTATGCATGATAAAAACCGTCAACCAAATGGGGTTAGAAGGAACATACCTTAACATAATAAAGGCCGCCTATGAAAAACCCATGGATAATTTCATCCTCAAGGAGGAAAACCTGAAAGCTTTCCCTCCAAGGACAGAAAGAAGACAAGGATATCCACCCTTGCCACTTTTATTCAACATAATTCCTAGGCACAACAGACAGAACAAGAGATAAGAGGCTTCCATATTTGTAAAGAAGAAGTTAAACTGTCACTATTTCCAGATGACATATTACATACAAAATCCTGAAGATTCCACCAAAAAACTATTAGAAGTAATAGACAAATTTAGTAAGCTGGCAGGATACAAAATTAGAAATTGACAGCATTTCTACACACTAACAATGTAGTTGCCAAAAGAGAATTTTAAAAAACACCACCACTTACAATTGCAGCAAAAAGATTAAAATTCCTAGGATTAAACTTAAGCAAATAGATGAAAGACCTGTACTCTGGAAACTATAAAATGTTGATAAAAGAAACTGCAGATGACACAAGCAAATGGAAAGATATTCCATGCTCATGGATTTTAAGAATTAATATTGTCAAAACATTTGTATTCTCAATAGCAATTTACAGATTCAATGCAATCCCTATCAAAATATCAACAGCATTCTTTTGTTAAGATTTTATTTATTTGACAAAGAGACACAGAGAGGGAACACAGGGCGGGGAGTGGAAGAGGGAGAAGCAGGCTTCCAGCTGAGCAGGGAGCCCAATGCAGGGCTTGATCCCAGGACCCTGGGACCATGACCTGAGCCAAAGACAGATGCTTAACAACTGAGCCACTGAGGCACACCTCAACAGCATTTTTAAAAAACTAGAAAAAATAATACTAAAATTTGTATGGAACCTTAGAAGACCTTAAATAGTCAAAGAAATCTTGACAAAGAACAAAGCTGAAGGTATCACAATTCTAGATTTGAAGATATACCACAAGGCTGTAGTAATCAGAAGAGTGTGGTCTTGGCGCAAAAGTAGACACAGAGATCAACAGAACAGCATAGGGATGCCAGAAGTAAACCCACATTTATAAGGTTAATTTATCTATGACAAAGGAGGCAAGAATATACAATGGGGAAAAGGTTATTTGTTTGTTTTTTAAATTGTGCTGGGAAAACTGGACAGCTACATGCAAAAGAATGAAACTGGACCACTTTCTAACACCATAAACAAAAACTAACTAAAAATGGATTAAAGACCTATCACGAGACCTGACATCATAAAAATCCTAGAAGAGATCACAGGCAGTAATTTTTCTGTCTTCAGCTATAGCAATATTTTTCTAGATACATATCCTAAGGCAAGGGAAACAAAAGCAAAAACAAATTATCAGGACCACATCAAAATAAAAAGCTTTTGCACAGCAAAGGAAACCATCAAAAACCAAAAAGTACTCTGTTGAAACAAAGGGAGAAGATATTTACAAACAATATATCCCATAAGAGATTAATTTTCACTATATGTATAAAGAATGCATATAAGCCAATGCCAAGCACAACAAAACAAAACAATCTCATTAAAAAATGGGCAGAGGAGGGGCGCCTGGGTGGCTCAGTGGGTTAAGCCTCCGCCTTTGGCTCAGGTCATGATCTCAGGGTCCTGGGATCGAGTCCTGCATCGGGCTCTCTGCACGGCAGGGAGCCTGCTTCCTCCTCTCTCTGCCTACTTGTGATCTCTCTCTGTCAAATAAATAAATAAAATCTTTAAAAAAAAATGGGCAGAGGACCTGAAGAGACATCTTTCCAAAGAAGACATGCACATGGCCAACAGACACATGAAAAGTTGCTTAACATCACTAAGCGTCTGGGAAAGGCAAATCAAAACCACAATTAAATATCACCTCACACCTGTTAGAATGGCTAAAATCAAGATGACAAGCAACAGGCATTGGCGAGGATGTGAAGAGAAAGGAACCTTCATGCGCTGTTGGTGGAAATGCAAACTGGTACAGCCATTGTGGAAGACAGTACGGAGTTTCCTCAAGAAGTTTTAGAACTACCCTATGATCCAGCAAGTACTCTACTGGGTATTTATGCAAAGAATAAAACAACATAGCATAATATGTAAACTTGTTAAATTACTAAGTTGTACACCTGAATCTTATGTAACATTGTGTATCAGCTATATTAAAAAAAGACGAATGCAAATAAATTCATAAATAAGCCAGTCATAGAAAGACAAATACTATATGACTGCACTTTTATGAGGTATCTAAAATAGTCAAATTCAGAATCAAAAGGTGGAATGGTAGTTTCCAGGGGCTGGGGAGAAGGGGAAATAGGCATTTGCTAATTATCAGGCATAACATTTGAGTTAAGGAAAATGAAAAAGCTCTAGAGATCTGATCTCATGTCAAGTATTCTTACCAGAAGAAGAAGTTAAGACAAATTGTGAATTTTAGGCATAGACTAAAAGAGCTTAATTTCCAAAGGACCCATTCTGTTACCACTGTTCTCTCTTGCTCTGTATTATGGAGTTAAAGATTAAAACCCTCTATGGATGGGGCACCTGGGTGGCTCAGTTGGCTAAGCATCTGCCTTTGGCTCAGGTCATGATCTTGCGGTCCTGGGATTGAACCCCATATCAGGCTCCCTACTCAGGAGGGAGTCTGCTTCCCCTTCTGCCTCTCTTCCTAACCCCTAGCTTATGCTCTCTCTTTCAATAAATACAATCTTAAAGAAAAACCTTCTATGAAAAAAATCTGCATTCAACATGTAAAGGAACAAAAATAATACAGATAATAATACAAGTTCTTCCATGTGGTGCATAAACAATGAACTCTGGAACACCGAAAAGAAATTAAAAAAAACTTAAAAAAAGTTCTTCCACGGTGGACTGTCTACTTTGTCATTTTCCAACCATTATCTCACTTGAGCTCTGTAAACATTTTATAACCTACACAGGTCAGCCACTCTGAACCTAATTTTTAATGAATCACAGTATCAAAGACTTGCACATTAAAAGAAGACATCAGTCTTTTTTTAAAAAAATATTTTTATTTATTTGAGAGAGAGACAGTGAGAGAGAGTATGAGTGAGGAAAAGGTCAGAGAGAGAAGCAGACTCCCCATGGAGCTGGGAGCCCAATGTGGGACTCGATCCTGGGACTCCAGGATCGTGACCTGAGCTGAAGGCAGTCGCTTAACCAACTGAGCCACCCAGGCGCCCCATGAAGAAGGCATCAGTCTTAATCTGGTCAAACCTAGTACCCAATTCATGATTTCTTCTGACAACTTCTATGACAGGAGTCATTCAACCTTAGGTGTTGCAATGGGCATCACTCTTTCCCTAAAATTACCCCATCTATGGCATGTTCTTTAGAATGTAGAAAACCTTTTAATAAGTCACTTATTTAAAGAGTTATGCTATGTTTTAAAATGCTACTCCTACAAGAAAAGAAAACAACATGACTATAAAATAGTTAAGATCATGGGCTCTGTATTCTTGGAAGATAAGGAACCCTCCTAAGCCTGGGTGTCTCCTCCTACCTAGCGAAGGTAAGAGTAATAGTACCAAACTCTGTTGTACGAAATACTATGTGCAAAGGGGAGGCATATTCCTGACACTGAAAGCACGTGTTAGCTGCCATGATTATTAGAAGTAAAGTTCAACATTCAGAAAACAATCACGTAGCAAGGAACTTGGTCTTTCAGATTGTTAGGATCTGAAGAAGTTACTCATTAAAAACAAGTTGAACTGTACTTAATGGAAGCAAAAAATAAAATGAAAAGACTTCAGCAATTTAAGACCAGATATCATATTTAATAAATAAATGAGTGAATACCTTTTTTGGGACTAATTATACGGCGGTGTGGAGGCAGATCAAAATCCTTCACCTCCATCAAGTCAGGCACCAGATTAATACATTTGTGTTTCACTTCCTCAATGGCCGCTTTAACCTTTCACTTCTCAAAGGGCTAACTTCGAACATTTGAAAATATGTACTGACAAATGTCTTCATGTTGGAGCCTGTGATAATGAAATGTGATTTGCTTCAAAAAAGAAAAATCCAATTTTTAACTGTGAGAAGGCACCTAAAATTGTTGAGGGGAAATAGCAGAGCTGAGGAGAAATTTTCTAGAGCTTTCTGGGTTTGAGAGAGAATTTACTATTTTTTCCCATTAATTTAGATTGTTTTCAATTTTCATTTATTTTTCTCAGGAAAGCAGACTTTGTTTGAAGCAGACGCCTGGTGCCAGAATAAGAGAACACAGACTTCCTTTCCTTTCTCCTTTTCTTTCTTTCTTTCTTCCTTTCCTTTCTTTCTTTCTCTTTCTTTCTTTCTTTTTCCCCCAATACAATTTGGGGAAACTGAGGAAAATCAAATGAAGAGCAAAAACAAAGGCCACATAATCACTGCTCCCTATGGAACTGGAATTCACGCTGCTCCTGTCAGCACTGGCAGGTCGAGACCCGTTTTGTTGGCTCAGTCATCCCTTCACAGACTGTGAGCCCCTGTGTGTGCATGTGTGTGTACACGCATCTTTATAACTTTTTAATTTCATTTGATTTCGAACTTATAGAAAAAAATCGCAAGAAAGTTCGAAGGACTCCGCAGACTCTCCCAGATTCTCCAGCAATTTTTACTGCATTTCTCTGTCTATAGTAAAAGGTTGGCTACTGACCCTTTCTGCCCCCAACAGGACTTTACCTCCTGCTGTGGCAGAACCGCCCCAGACGCTGGTTCTGGGGAGCACAGCAGAGCGAGAGGCCCGCCTCTGGGACCACCGCTGCGCCGCAAGTGGGAGCAATGCTCTCCTCTCCTCACGTCCCTGAGGTGCTGGCTGCTGGCCTCAGGGCCTTGCTCCCAGCGTCACCGCAACCACAGCCGAAGCCTTATTACTTCAGAAGGAACAGGCCGGGAATCGGAGCGCATTTTCCCAAGCTGCCAACCCCTAAGCTATAGAAACACCAACTTCATAAGGGGGAAAACAGTTCTTATTCTCACTCTACCCAGAGCTCACATAAATAGCATCAGATATTACATAATAATAGGACACTGTATCTCCAAATCTATTCAGGGATGGAAAGAACAGACAAAGGATAAAAGATGTAACCAGCGAGCAAGAAAGAAGAGTTTCACTCACAGAGAGGCTCAGGATCGCTACGTTGTCAAAATATTTTCTAATCCAAAGGAACAGACCAGAATAATAGACAGAAGCGCTGTTCTTTTTTTTTTTTTTCAAAACACAAAAGGAGATTCAATTTTGGATGAACACATCTTAGGCTTTCTAAAATGGTTAAAAGAATCCGTAGCTGGAGCGCGGACCATGGGCAGAGGCGGCAGGGCCGTGAGGAGACGCCTGTTTGAGCATTAAGGACGGAGAACGGCCTCAGTTCTGTGGACTTCGGTGTAATTTCTCACGGACACCTCAGAACCGACAATGCCAGAAGTTACAAGAGGAATATCGCTATCCTGAGACTTTTCAACAACATTAGGAAAGATATCAACCTTCTGCTACAAAGCTCCGGATGAACACATGAAATTATGTACATAAGTTATACACACAGGACAAAAATAAAAGCTACCCTCCTGACACACACACACACACACACACGCAATTAGCCCTGGGGGCTTCTAGGTTTGATATCTGTCTCCCTTACACCGCACTTTCCAGCCGTGGCTGTTTCCAGCAGTCTGATATGGCTGATGATATTTAGTTCCTCCACAGAGATATTGTGACAACAGACCTATGGTGCCATCTGCCTGCCTGAGATCAAGCAAATACGCCAGGCACAGTAACCACAAGAGACTCTGAATCTCAGGAAGCAAACTGAGGGCTGCTGGAGGTGGAGGGGGGCGGGCCGGAGGAGGGGGGCTGGGGGAGGGACACTGGGGAGGGAACGTGCTATGGTGAGTGCTGTGATTCGTGCTAAGACTGATGATGCACAGACCTGCACCCCTGGAGCACATAATACATTATATGTTAATTAAAGAAAAAAAGAATGAAATCTTGCCATTTGGGATGGACACGGATGGAGCTAGAGAGTACCACACTAAGCAAAATAAGTCCGAGAAAGACAAATACCGTATGATCTCACTCATATGTGGCATTTAAGAAACAAAGCAAATGAGCAAAGGGAAGAAAAGAAAGGGAGGGAGGCAAAGCAAGAAACAGATTCTTAACCGAGAACTGATGGTTACGGGAGGGGAAGTGGGTGGGGGGTGGGCTAAACACGAGGGCACTTGCCAGGCTCAACAGACCGCCCAACAAAAGAAAGTTCAATTCACCCCCTTACTGCATTTCACCAGTATAAAAAAAAATCTATTTGATGGGCACAAGCTGGCCCTGATGTCGTAAAATAGCCCGATATGTGTTAGGAATTTATAAAGAAAGACTGAAAAGGGTTTAAATAGAGATGGCATGAGGTTTTGGAGCGACGGCCAGGCTTTTAGTTCCAAGGAAGGACTTGAGGCTAAGCCCCATGACAGGTAACAAAACCCAATTCCTCAGAGTCTTGTTTGTAAATTAAGGAAAATAATTACCCTACAAAATCTCTGTGAAGAATTAGTGAGATAAGGAACGTAAAGAGTTTTGTGTAAAGGCACCAACCAGTGTTCCGATTGTTATTGACAGACGATCTACCAGCAGGACGGCTCCCTTACATTTTGTAGGGAGGACTCCACGTGGCATGGATTTTTACACGTTTCAGTGGAATGCTGTACATCTGAGCAGAGGCTCAGCTTGTACCACTAAGTATCTGGCGCTCACAGACAATGCCAGAAATCGATGAGCTTTGTGATGGCTGATGACAATGTTCTGTTGATTCAGACCTGGTCACTGATGCCCTGGTTGGTTCGACTATCAGAACCCTGTGATTGCAAAACCTGTGGACCCTTTAAGTCTGTGTCCTGCGTCAGTGTGTTGAATGTCATCCAAAAGGGTGTATGCAGGACTGGGGAGAGCAGGTGTTATTAATTTACTTGTAACAAACTATACCCATTAAGTGTCCACTATGTGCCTGGTCCTGGGCTGAACATAGTGGGGGACAAGCTAACTGGAGGAGTGAGGACTCTGTCCTCTTATGGAGGAAGGGTACCACTGCCTGCCTGCCTGCCTTCTCCTTCCCAGTAATAAAAGTCACTTGTATAACATGTTTTCCTACTCCTCTTTAAAGTTTTGTTTTGCTCACTATTGTAAGAGAGATGATCAACTCTCTTTTAAAAATGTAAAAATTAAAAAAAAAAAAAGTAAAAATTAGGGGTGCCTGGGTGCCTCAGTGGGTTAAGCCGTTGCCTGAGCCATTGCTCAGGTCATGATCTCAGGGTCCTGGGATCGAGCCCCGCATCGGGCTCTCTGCTCAGCAGGGAAGCCTGCTTCCTCTTCTCTCTCTGCCTGCCTCTCTGTCTACTTGTGACCTCTCTCCATCAAAGAAATAAATAAGATCTTTAAAAATGTAAAAATTAAAGTTGAAAAAATTTAATTTGTTTAAAGGTTAATACGGGTCATAAGATGCATTCTTTAGTTTAGGAATTACACCTTCATATTCTTCCTTGGGGGATCTGGCAAGGAAGTTGCTTGGCACAACTATGAAATGTCTGTATGGTCAGCCTTCCTCTACTGACCTAGAGCCCTGTGTCTCCACCTCTTAGAGGTTACTGGAGATGCTCCCATCAGCAATTGGTGAGGGTCACCCATGGCAATGACAGGGATTTCATTCATGCTAGTGTCTGACCTAGTTTGCTCTCTTCCACCCAATTTCCAAATTCTTCTCATTGGCCAGATTCCACTGTGCTTGTCATCCTCCAAGATGGCGGGTGATGGCCCCTAGCAATCTCTTCCTCGCGGTGTTCATACCCCTGTGCAGTCCTCACACTGCACCACCATTGGTCGGTGTGACTAAGAGTCTATGGCAGACGTGATGATATGATACTTCTGAAATCTGGTTGCAAAGGAGTGCAGTTTCCAACTTGGGGCCCTCTTTCTCTCTTGGGGCATCATGGGGAAGCTATGTCTTGAGTACACTTATGTAGAGGTCTTTGTGGTCGGGAACTGGAGCCTCTTCCCAACCACTGTGTGAGTGAAGTGAATTCTCCAGTTGCTTCAGATGCCTGTCCTCCTGGTCAACAGCGTGACTCTAGCCTCATGGGTGACCTTGACTCAGAACCACCAGGAAAGCAACTCCCAGATTCCTGAACCTCAGAAGCTGTGTAAAGTAACAAATGTACGTTGTTTCATGCTGCTAAGTGGGGTAATCCGTTACGCAGCAGTACATTTACGCAAGCTTCAAACCTCAAATCTGGCTCTTTGGATTCCCAAAAGTCTTTGGTGTTTCCACTGGATCAAAGTTAGCTGCCAACTTTTCTTCACAACCTTACCACTTGTGTTGTCTCCCTGCAAGACCATGATGGCTAAAAGAACTTTAACCACCAATTGTTAAACAATGGCTATGTGCTATGTACATATAAGCAACTTGCCTGCTTTATCTCGGTGCATTCTCAGTGGACTTTGAGGCACGTTTGACCACCTGCTTTCAACAAATGAGGAGCCTGACACTTGGAAGGTGTTTAGTGAAATCACACATGTGGGAAGCAAGTTGGTGTCTGAGCCAAGTGTTTTTAGCTACGGTCATTCTCCTGATGTACTACATCAAACCGTGTGGCTGTGCTGGCTCCCCTCTGGCCCTCAGCATTTAAGACAGGGAGAACAGAAATGGAGAGGAGCTGTGGTGTGTAGAGCTTTGCATAGTAGGAGGAGTGGGGACAGAAGTGAGAAGCACATTTCTCTGTGTCAAGCTTTATGTAATCCATTATTTACATTTAGCTCACAATCCTACGTTGCTCTACCCACCTCTCTAGGAGGAGAAATAACATAATCCCTTATCAGGCTTTTCTCAATCATGGAAATCAAACCAAAATTAGAACCACTGCCCTTCTATACAGTAGAGATTTAAAAAATTTTTTGAAGATTTTATTTATTTATTAGTTAAAGAGAGAGAGAGAGAGAACGAGCACAGGCAAACAGAGTGGCAGGCAGAGGCAGAGGGAGAAGCAGGCTCCCTGCTGAGCAAGGAGCCCGATGTGGACTCGATCCCAGGACGCTGGGATCATGACCTGAGCCGAAGGCAGCCGCTTAACCAACTGAGCCACCCAGGCGTCCCTACAGTAGAGATTTTGTTACAGTAATCAAAAAGAAATCTAAGACGAGCCAATCTCATTTTTGAATGCCCTTGTCAGAATCCTAAATAGATAGACACAAAGAAAATCCAGTATCACATGAAGGAAACAATGCATCATAACCAAGTGGGGATTACTCTGGGATTTCAGGGATCCATCCATGTTGGGAACTCCATTAGCAGAATCCATATGGTATTAACACATATGAAGAGAAAACATGTGAAAAGCCTGAGAAGAAAATGCTTCAGTCATTCCTACTTAAAGCAAAAGAATGTTCTGAAGGGTTCTACAAGATCAAGAATATTTTATAAAATGCTATGTTATTTGTCTTTTTCACTGGCAACCTCTCAAGAGTGCACAGTTGTTTCCCAGACATTGCTGGCATGTGATAAAACCAAAGATTTATGGGAAAGCAGACATGAAGATGCCGCGGTCTTCTACCGAGCTAAGGATTAAAACGATTTGCGAAAACGTAGAACAGTACCATTCTTCTCACTAATTTGCCTTGAGTATATGAAATATGCCATGTTTCATTAAAAGTGCTCATTAATTTGTTACATAATTGGTTTCTCATTGTCATTTAAAATAAATCAACAGATAAATATTTTGAAAAGATATGTTTTAATTTTTAGTATAGTAACTACCGACAGATAAAACTCACATAAACAAAGACTCTTTAGGGCCCACAAGAATTCTGAGGCGTGAAAACTCATCACGAGACCTAAATGTTCGAAAATCACACCTCTGTAAGATACCAGTTAACGTCCACTTCTTCACTATATACATAGCTGGTTTTTTTTTTAAATTTTTTTATTTGACAGACAGAGATCACAAGTAGGCAGAGAGGCAGGCGGAGAGAGAGAGGGAAGCAGGCTCCCCGCTGGCAGAGAGCCCGATGCGGGGCTTGATCCCAGGACCCTGGGACCATGACCTGAGCCGAAGGCAAAGGCCTCAACCCACTGAGCCACCCAGGCGCCCCCATAGCTGTTTTTTTTAAGATACGAAAGAAAAGTAAACACCATTTATAACAATAACTGAAAAAGAAAAAAAGAAACTTAAGATATATGTAAAACCTGCATGAGGAAAATCTAAGGTGCTTGTGAAAGGCACAGAAGTAGATATGAGCAAATAGAGTCGATGGGATGACTCAGCTTCATAAAGGAGCCAATTCTCCCCAGTTTTTTTTTATGAATTTAACAAATCTGATTAAAATGCCAAGAAGTGTTTTTTTCTTCTGATGTTAGCTAGATGAATGGTTCCAAAGCTCTATGGAAAAATAACTAGGAAAAATCCAACATGAAGGACAATGAGTGAGGAGCAGAGTGGGGGTGACGGGAGCCGGCCAGCCTCATCACACATTGCAACAGACTGAAATCAAAATGTGGTGTGGAAGGTGGGATCCCTAGCCTGGACAATATCTTCATCCCATTTTGGTACCTGTGTTATGGTCCATGCCCCCCTCTCCCCCACACCTGCCCTGTGCAAGAGGGTGGGGGCGCTCTCGACACCCAGTGACCACACCCCTTGTTTCCTCAGTCTTCACTTTGCATTTTCCCAGTATGATTCTACTCTGTGGTGTGAGACATCCAGATATACGTACCTCTTAAAAAGACATTTCTGTTTTGCCTTTAATAAAATTTGTTTCATTGAACAAGTTACACCTTTCTTTTTCTTTGATTTTTTTGTAAGTCCTAGCTTACCTTTTTTTTTTTTAAATTACGCTTAGTTAGCCACTGTACAGTACATTGTTAGTTTCTGAGGCAGTGTTCAGTGACTCATTAGTTGTATATAACACCCAGTGCTCACCACAACACGGGCCCTCCTCAGTACCCATCACCCGTTACCCCATCGCCCCACCCGCCTCCCCTCTGAAACCCTGTTTGTTTCCTGGGGGCCGCAGTCTCTTATGGCTCATCTCCTTCTCTGATTTCCCTCCCTTCCCCAGGGGAGGAAGGGGACCCTCTTACACTGTTGGTGGGCATGCAAGCTGGGGCAGCCATTCTGGAAAACAGTATGGAGGTTCCTCAAGATGTTAAAAACAGGGGAGGAGTCAAGATGGCGGAGAAGTAGGAGGCTGAGACGACATCAGCCAGCAGGAGATCAGCTAGATAGCCTATCAAACCATTCCGAACACCTACAAATCCAACAGGAGATCGAAGAGAAGAAAAACAACAATTCTAGGAACAGAAAATCGACCACTTTCTGAAAGGTAGGACCAGCGGAGAAGTGAATCCAACGCGACGGGAAGATAGACCCCAGGGGGAGGGGCCGGCTCCCGGCAAGCGGCGGAGCACAAAATCAGAACTTTTAAAAGTCGGCTCCACGGAGGGACATCGCTCCAAAGGCTAAACTGGGGTGAAGACCTCACGGGGACAGCGTGGACTCAGGTCCCACGGGGTCACAGAAGGATCGGGGGTGTCTGAGTGTCGCAGAGCTCACAGGTATTAGAGCGGGGAAGTCGGCTGCGGAGACAGAGCCGAGATTTCCTAGTGGTCTGTGACACGGACCGGTGCTCTGTGGCACTGGCCGGTGGTCTGTGCGAGGGTCCCCACAAGATCCGGGGAGACTCCGACCCGGGAGAGCTCAGGGATCTACGGGCTCCGGAGACTCCAGGTGGGACTCTGCCAGAGACAGAGACGCTTGGTCACAGGCTGGGTGAGCTCGGAGCACTCCCAGAACCCAGTGAGACGGGACTGATGACGCACAATTTTCTCTGAGCGCGGTCTGCGGGCGCGCGCGGTCTGCGGGTGCGCGCGGTCTGCGGGTGCGCGCAGTGCCGGCGGGCCCGAGGTGTCGGCGGCCCACGGGGTCTGCGGGCCTGCAGTGTCTGCGGGCGCGCGGTGTCTGCAGGTGGACGCGCGCACGCACTCTCCGGCGCAAACGTGGGCTTGGGAGACTGGAGGGATTAAACGCTTTTCTCTGAAGGCGCACTGAAGACTGGGGCCCCTAGCTCTCGGCTCCTCTGAACCGGAGATTGGGAGGCCGCCATTGTCATTCCCGTCCTCCGGAACTCTACAGAAAACGCGTTCAGGGAACAAAAGCTCCTGAAAGCAAACCTGAGAGGATTACTTAGCCCGGCCCCTGGTAAGGGCGGTGCAACTCCGCCTGGGGCAAAGACACCTGAGAATCACTACAACAGGCCCCTCCCCCAGAAGATCAAAGAAATCCAGCCAAGACCAAGTTCACTTAACAAGGAGAACAGCGGATTCTTATCTGGACAAAATGACAAGGTGGAAAAACTCGCCACAAAAAAAAGAGCAGGAGACAGGACCGAAGGCTAGGGACCTAATCAATACAGACATTGGTAATATGTCAGATCTGGAATTCAGGATGACGATTCTCAAGGTCCTAGCCAGGCTCGAAAAGGCATGGAAGATATTAGAGAAACCCTGTCAGGAGAAATAAACACCCTTTCTGGAGAAATAAAAGAAATAAAGTCTAATCAAGTTGAAATAAAAAAAGCTATTAATGAGGTGCAATCAAAAATGGAGGCTCTTACTGCTAGGATAAATGAGGCAGAAGACAGAATTAGTGATATAGAAGACCAAATGGCAGGGAATAATGAAGCAGACCAAAAGAGAGACAATCAACTACTGGACCACGAGGGGAGAATTCGAGAGATAAGGGATGCCATAAGACGAAACAACATTAGAATAATTGGGATTCCAGAAGAAGAAGAAAGAGAAATAGGAGCAGAAGGTATACTGGAGAGGATTATTGTAGAGAATTTCCCTAATATAGCAAGGGGAACAAGCATCAAAATCCAGGAGGCCCAGAGAACACCTCTCAAAATCAATAGGAATCGACCCACACCCCGCCACCTAATAGTAAAATTTACAAGTCTTAGCGACAAAGAGAAAATCCTGAAAACAGCACGGGACAAGAAGTCTGTAATGTACAATGGTAAAAATATTAGATTGGCAGGAGACTTATACACAGAGACCTGGCAGGCCAGAAAGAACTGGCATGATATATTCAGAGCACTAAACGAGAAAAACATGCAGCCAAGAATACTTTACCCAACTAGGTTATCATTGAAAATAGAAGGAGAGATTAAAAGCTTCCAGGACAAACAAAAACTGAAAGAGTTTGTAAACACCAAACCAGCTCTACAGGAAATATTGAAAGGGGTCCTCTAAGCAAAGAGAGACCCTAAAAGTATTACCAGAAAGGAACAGAGACATTATACAGTAACAATCACCATACAGGCAATACAATGGCACTAAACTCATATCTCTCAATAGTTACCCTGAATGTAAATGGGCTAAATGCCCCAATCAAAAGACACAGGGTTTCAGAATGGATAAAAAAACAAAACCCATCAATATGCTGCCTACAAGAAACTCATCTTAGACCTGAAGACACCTCCAGATTGAAAGTGAGGGGGTGGAAAACAATTTACCATGCTAATGGACATCAGAAGAAAGCTGGGGTGGCAATCCTTATATCAGATCAATTAGATTTTAAGCCAAAGACTATAATAAGAGATGAGGAAGGACACTTCATCATACTCAAAGGGTCTGTCCAATAAGAAGATCTAACAATTTTAAATATCTACGCCCCTAACATGGGAGCAGCCAACTATATAAACCAATTAATAACAAAATCAAAGAAACACATTGACAAGAATACAATAGTAGTTGGAGACTTTAATACACCCCTCACTGAAATGGACAGATCATCCAAGCAAAAGATCAACAAGGAAATAAAGGTCTTAAATGACACACTGGACGAGATGGACATCACAGATATATTCAGAACATTCTACCCCAAAGCAACAGAATACACGTTCTTCTCTAGTGCCCATGGAACATTCTCCAGAATAGATCACATCCTGGGTCATAAATCAGGTCTCAACAGGTATCAAAAGATTGGGGTCATTCCCTGCATATTTTCAGACCACAATGCTCTGAAGCTAGAACTCAATCACAAGAGGAAATGTGGAAAGAGCACAAATACATGGAGGCTCAACAGCATCCTTCTAAAAAATGAATGGGTCAACCAGGAAATTAAAGAAGAATTGAAAAAAACCATGGAAACAAATGATAATGAAAACACAACGGTCCAAAATCGGTGGGACACAGCAAAGGCAGTCCTGAGAGGAAAATATATAGCGATACAAGCCTATCTCAAGAAACAGGAAAGGTCTCAAATACACAACCTAACCCTACACCTTAAGGAACTCGAGAGAGAGCAACAAAGAAAGCCTAAACCCAGCAGGAGAAGAGAAATAATAAAGATCAAAGCAGAAATCAATGAAATAGAAACCAAAAAAACAATAGAACAAATCAATGAAACTAGGAGCTGGTTCTTTGAAAGAATTAATAAGATTGATAAACCCCTGGCCAGACTTATCCAAAAGAAAAGAGAAAGGACCCAAATAAATAAAATCATGAACGAAAGAGGAGAGATCACAACCATCACCAAAGAAATACAAACAATCATAAGAACATATTATGAACAACT
>RCUC01135684.1:0-62524 GCA_003697995.1 Taxidea taxus jeffersonii
GTAAGGGCCTATTTAGCCAGAGGGGGCCATTTTGTTGTTTTTGCAGTAAACTTAGGTTGACCCTGCCCCTCCCAGAGGAATTTACTTAAAAACAAGTCTGGGAAACCAATCCCAGGTAGCAAAGCCCAGATACATGGGCGGGTCAAGCCAGGTGGAGACATCCAATCAGTGGGGCACGCATATATCTACTAGGGTAAATTGAAATCTCATTGACCATCCATGTGTGACCTAGCATGACTGTGCAGTTTTCTCTGTGTGTTGCAATCTCATTGGCCACATGTGTGTGTAGCCAGGCTCAACCACATGGCCTTTACTCTATAAAAGTTAGTCTGTGAGGCTGAGAGGCATCGCCTCTTTGTAAGAGGCAGCCCCGACTGGTCGGTTTGATTCTCCATGCTTGGCACGAAATAAAGCTTTGCTTGACTTTCGCTTTGTATCAGTCTCGCTCCTTTGATTACGGACCTAACAACTAGTGTGCTTATTAGAAATACAAATTAACATACCTCTACTCCAAACCTTCTAAGTCAAAATCTCAAAATAGACAAATTCTGTTAGCACCCCAAATGATTTTTCTGCTCTACTGAAAAGTGAGCACTATTGCCTCCTTGTAATACTGCTAGATATGTGTCATCTAGCTATAACCAATAACATGTTTACATCATTCATTTTCTCAGTCACTTACCTTGAATCATGCATAGGGGTATTAGAGCAAGTCTTATGCAGGATTAGTTTAGGGAGATTTTCTAAAAGCAGCCATGGGGGGAGAAAATGAATTAGTTTACTGTTTCCACCTGAGGTACTTATAAGGCAGTGAAACTGTATTGCATTCTCCTATTATAGCCTCTGTTATAATGTCCTTCCTTTATCTCAGCTTCCAAAACAATTTCAAGTTCAGTTGGCTTCCACCCAAGTGATTCAACTTTTTCTAATTGGTTCAGCTGCCTGTTTTATTTTCATCTTGAGACTTCTCACCAGTCCTTTCACTCACAACTGATTTTCTCAGGAGAGAAGTTACTTCTTTCAGAGACTTAGTAGTTCATGTTTCTGTCCAAGACAACATGTTCTTTCTGGAGGACGCCCACACCTATACACAGGCCGTACCCTAGTAATTGCTACACTGTCCATACATTGTAAAGGTGGAGTCTGTATGTCTGAAAATGATTCTGTTTTGTAATACATAGAATCTGAAAGGAGATGGCACACTTAGTTTAACACCCAAAGTAAATCAGATGTTCTAATAGATCAAATTCAGACTAATGCCCAATAAATCTCATGATAAAATTGAGGTACTGATTTCAGCTCAGTTTGGAGGTTACTGCCAATCTGATTTGCCAGAACACAGCAGGCTATTTCAGCTTCTTAGTCTTTCCTTTTTTTCTATAAGATTAAGTATGTAATTTCCAAGGACACAATCCAAGCCTTGTGATTCAGTGTGTCAATACTGCCAGTCAACTCAAAAGTAGTGGAGTCATTCACCAAATCTGGTGGTAACTATCTTCTGAAATGTTCATCTGGGCCACAAAGCTATTACTAAATATGTGGAAAACACAGCATTTTAAGTCACAAATCTTAGATCTTCTCACCCATCTTGATTCATAATTTTGAGACATCTCTCACTCGAATGAAAGATTAAGGTCAAAAAGTATTTTTTTTAAAGACTTTACTTATTTGTATATTTATTTATTTACTTACTTGAGAGAGACAGAGACAGAACATGAGCAAGGGGGAGGAGGTTCAGGGAGACAGAGAAGCAGACCCCCTGCTAAGCAGGAAGCCCAATGAGGGACTCAATCCCAGGACCATGAGATCATGACCTGTGCCACTGGATCAAGAGCTGATCCTAAGACAGACTCTTAACTGACTGAGCCACCCAGGTGCACCTCAAAAAATATCTGTAAGGGAAGTACTGAGTAATTTATTTTCTGAGCTCCCAAATGGGTATAAAAGTTCACTGTCCGTCTTTACTATTAAGAAGCCTGAGGACAACCTGGTTCTCATTTCTTGGTACAGATTTCTTAACAGTTGTAAGATATCTTCATATTCTTGTAACTCAAATATTTTGCTATAATATTACTGGGTATCAATCACTTAAATCTCACCTAAGATATAGTTAGTATTTCCAATATGGAAGAAAATTTGTTTTATTTCAGCTACTTTTTGGCTGAGAGAAGTTTTCTTCCATTATGTTTTTAATTGTTGCTTCTATCATATTATTCCTATATCAGGAAAATTGTATAATTCAAGAAATGTTGTTTCTTTGTTATACATATCCATCATCTTTTAGCTATACTATTGCTGACAAATATACTTGCAAAAACAGTGTTCCTTTTATAACTCTAATGTTAAAAATTAGAAGTGTTGTAATACAAGCATTACAATTTTAAAATGATTATCAAGTAATTGAAAGCTTGGACTTGGAAGCAAGACTAGGAATTCATTTAAGTAATGCTGGATAAATATAAGATGTACTATTACTTCTCATTATGTTAAAGTTTCTAAATTAAATGGCTTAATGGCCACTAGTTTATCAAACAATTTGACATTTTCATCAAAATCTGTAATTTATGATCTAGCTAGGTTTGATAAAATAATTTATTCTATAATACACATTTATCAATCCAAGAGGAGATAATTTACTATAAGGTGAACTTGTAATTCCTGCTGAGAAAAATCTAAGTAATAAATGTCCTTACAAATATTGTCAGTCTTGATATATATAGTTATGAGCTTGGCAGTAAAACAAATTAGCAGAGTCTCTCTCAGTTCACATCTGCTAACAAGGAGTTTATAGTTCTCAAATTATTTTGCTTTCAAAAAGGAATAACTTATGAGAGACTATATTTATATCCCTATAATTCTTACTTGTGATCATTTTCTCTAGCACTTAAAGTTATATAGTATAGAGTAGTTCAGGACATTCTTTAGAGTTAAAGACAAAACCAGATAACCACTTCAGTATCCAAAGAGTAATTTAAGGTCCTAGATTTTTACTAGAATAAAATAAATGTTCTTCACAACAAATAGGTAAACTAATGATAAGAAGGAGTTTAATTTTGACGTTTTACAATAGTCTATCTTTGGTGAGCTTAAGGCAGCATTTTTGCAACTTCACTTTGGGGGAAAAAAACAACAACACCTAGTTTTGTGAGGCATTAATGGTAATGCTAAATAACAAGATAACCATAGCATACTTTACAGTGGTAAAATATTTAGAGAACAACAAATGTTATATCCCACATTCAGAATATTAGATTATTAGGGCCCTGAAATGTATTATAATACTAAATAAAACTTACTGAACTCGGTATTTCCTAAACTCATAAATATAGACACTTTTGTCACATATTCAGTAATAACCTGAGGAAAATTATTCCATGAAACACTCCTTTTAAAAATCTGACCTATGTGATCTCAGGGTCCTGGGATCGAGTCCCGAGTTGGGCTCTCTGCTCAGCGGGGAGCCTGCTTCCTCCTCTCTCTCTGCCTGTCTCTCTGCCTACATGTGATCTCTGTCAAATAAATAAATAAAATCTTAAAAAAAAAAATCTGACCTAAAGGTTATACTAATTGGCACACCCATACTGGACAATTGGGGAGAGGGAGTTTAACAAAGGGACCAATTACAAAGGTGTGATTAAGACTAAGGAAATACGAGATGCTATATTTTGATGGTCTAGCAACATCATAAGACCATTACCACCACCCATAGCCCTAAAGGACAGAGGGAAGGAGCAGAGACTAGAACCCAGTATAGACTGCTATCATGTGCTGCTGTGGCCTTTGGTAAAGGGACCTAGCCAACCCCATAAGATACAGCTAAAAGGAAGCTATGGGAATAAATACCCAGATCCACTCTTTTTTCACTCTATGATCACCTATCCTTGGTCCCTTGGGTCAAACTCAACCAAAGCCAGAGAGACTAAGGAACCACATTAAGTCTGTCCATCAAGTTCAGCTTTCTTGGACACATAGCCGGATCTAAAAGGGTAAATAATAGATCTGGTTGGGCAAATATCCAGCACAGTAATACTACATTTGAGGTCTATTTAGTACATTTCCCTTCCAAGTACAGTATATTAGTTTATTAATTTTTTTAAAGATTACTTTGTTGAAATATTTACCTATCAAAATTTGCTAAGCTTCTACTACAACAGTAAACAATGACAAAGGAGCCAAGAGCCAAGAAGACATAGGAGAAAAGTAACTACGTAAACGGAAATGCAATTTAATTAGGGCTATAATAGAAGTATGACTAAATTGCTATAAGTTTACAATGGGGAAAAAGTAACTAACTGCCTAGGAAAGCCAAAAAGGCACTAGAAAGGAAGTGATATTTGTTTGAACAGAGTCATAAAGCACAAATAGATTTTCTAGGTAGGGTGGCTGGGACAGTAGGGGAGTGCATTTCTTTTTTTTCTTTTTTTTTTTAATTTAATTTTATTTTTTCAGTGTTCCAAGATTGATTATTTATGCATCACACCCAGTGCTCCATGCAATAAGTGCCCTGAAGGGACACTAGGTAAAGGCAGGGAGGTGTGAAATGGCAGGCATATTTTGTACAGGGTTTGGTAAGAGGTTCTGAATTGTTGATTATGTAGGACATGCTTTGGAGTTCAGGGAGGTAAAAATGGAAGCACTGATGAGGTACTTGTCATAATTCTAGGACTCTGGAATTTGTTCCATACTTAAGATTAATTTTCAGTGTCCTTTTAAGTAAGAAATTAGAGATTAGTAGCCATGTACACTACAGATGGGGTAATAGTGACTCTGAGCCCCAACTCAAATCGATATTTACTTATTCCATCCTTCTGAGGCTATGGGTTGCTCTCATACTACAGAGAACAACCTTTTTGTTTTCGACTATGATTGCAACATGATCAATTCAGTGTAATTTTAGGATGTGCTATCTGAAATCGTGGTTGTTCAAATAGTATAAGAGAGCCTTTTAGAGAACAGCCCAAACTGTTCTGTTGGCAGGCTCACTTTCTGATACATATCACTATGGTTGTGCTAGATAATAACTGGCAAGAGCACACCTTACAAATTTAGCCCTCCATGGTCCACATAAGTCCTGAGTGCCAATTTTCATAGAAACTTAAATTAATCCTTCCTCCATTGCCTTGTCCAATTAACTGTTCTCCAATTAACTGCAAAACAAAGTAAGATTTCCAATAAAAGACTTCAGGGCACAACCTAACTTTGGATGGCATTTACAAATTACTTCCCCTTCCTGGCCTGATTATTATCAGATCAAACCATGAATGAACCATTCTGAATTATTGAATGTAATGAACCAAAGAAATAGAAATGTGCCTGTGGGGATAAAAGTTCATACTCCTGAGGTCTTTCTGTATTTCTATCTTGTGTGTTGTTCCTCAGATCAATGCTTAGAAGAGTATCTCAAAAATAGTAGCAAGTGCTTTAGTCCTTTGTCTGAAGTGTGTTTTTTCCGTAGGTTCCTGTTCATCTCTGTCTTGGCTACCAGACATCTAAGGGCACTAATACATAATGCTTTTTGATAATCAATATTCAAGAAATGTATAACAGAACATCCTTGATACTTAAAGGCTGTTTTTGCCTAAACCAGCCCTTTTCCAAATCCCTATTTTAACCCCATCCCCATAGTAAAATCATTTTCTTTATTCTTGGCCTATTCTCCTAACCCTCCCACCCCATCCCTACCTTGTGAGTTACCTCAGAGCACTTAACATATCAATACAACAATTATTTACCCACATTTCTCCCTTGCTTCCTAGACTGTGACTCTTTAATCTCAGGAACTATTTCTAATATACCCTTATAACCCCAGAAAGCCATAAATGAGTATATGATAAATTGAAGGGACCTTTACCATAAATAGCAACCACTGAAATAATACGCAACTTATTTTTCTAGTCCTAACCATACTGCCAATTTCTTACCCCAGAAATCAATCAAGAGTAGCACCACTGAAAGAGAACTGGAGTATGAGGCTGAGTTGCTCTGAATCATAATGATTCAGAGATTGGAATATATTTCCCCTCAACTCCAAACTACTATCATGCATATTGGACCCCAAACTCTCATTTAAATAGACTTTTAACCTGCCATCCATTTCAACTGTGGTTCTCATTTTGGTTGTCACATCTCCTTAAAACTAAGAAGTACTGGTACAACCCTAAAACTGAAAGATCTTTACTTATTTTTAAAAGTTACAATCACCAGTTGGAAGTAAACCAACTACAGTAAAAATATCTGAACAAAATACAAAAAGGCAATTACCTAAAAACTCTGAAAAGTAGTAAGTAGACTGAAAAGGACAGTCAAAACTTTAAGTGGCCAGTACAGTAGTTTCCTAGAGTACCTCCACTTGCCCCCCCCTTCACCTATTACATATTAAATCATGTCCCTCCAAAAAATATGTTGGGGTCCTAACCCCTAATACTTAAATGTGACCTTATTTGGATAAAGTGTCCTTTCAGAGATGATCAAGTTAAAATGAGGTCATTAGGGTGGTCCCTAATCCAATAAGACTGATATCCTTATAAAAGGAGAAAAATTGTTCACAGAGACATGCACACAGGAAGAATGCCATGTGAAGATCACAATCTTTTTTTTTCTTTTTTTTTTTTAAAGATTTTATTTATTTATTTGTTAGAGAGAGAGAGATCGAGCACAGGCAGACAGAGAGGCAGGCCTAGGCAGAGGGAGAAGCAGGCTCCCTGCCGAGCAAGGAGCCCGATGTGGGACTCGATCCCAGGACGCTGGGATCATGACCTGAGCCGAAGGCAGCTGCTTAACCAACTGAGCCACTCAGGCGTCCCTGAAGATCACAATCTTACTGCCACAACCAAGAAGCTATCAGAGGCTAGGAGAGAGGCCTGAAACGGATCCCTCCCTAGTGCCAGAGGGAGTATGGCCCTGACAACACCTTGATCTCAGAGTTCTAGCCTCAGAGCTATGAGACAAGTTTCTATTGTTTAAATTACTCACTTTATGGCAATCTGTTATGGCAGCTCTACAAACTTAATATACCATCTTTTCTCTCCTGGCTTTGATGAAGATGACCCCAGTTATGGAACTATTCAGTGGGCATAGACAACAAAAATCTAAAAGAGAATTCCTGTCTTTCTAGAAAGAGAACAAGGCAAAGTGGATCCTAGAAGCCAAAGAGTGTGTGTGTTGGGGGTGGAGAGGTCCTGTCAAGTGGAGAGATGGAGATGGGAATTCTGTGATCCAGCACAAGTTCTAGGTTCACCCCTGCATGCATGTATTATATGCACAATACAAACCCCGTTCACTACAAAGGTTATATGAGCTGAATAATGCAAAATGTGATCTACTTGCTAAAATAAGCCTGAGTGGCACGCACAGAATTTAGTCAAGGCAACATAGTAAAGGTTTTGAAAACCGAACTGATATTAGAAACCCCACCCACACAAAGGGAAATAAAATGAATGGTCTAAACTTACCCAGGTTGTAGGTTGATTACCTCAAAATTTAAGATGGTTGGGGTGAGGAGGTAGAAATCACCATTATCTGAAAGACAAAGGAACACATGATGTGACATTCAAAATATTATAACAAAAAGTTATCAGCATATAAATACAACACAATTTGATCAATTCTCATTGGAAAAGACAATCAAGTAATGACAATCCCACGATGTCCTAGATGTTGAAATCATCAGTCTGATACTTTAAAAGCATCCATCGTAACTATGTTCATGAAATGTTAGCAAGAAATTTAGAACTTGAAGGGGCTCCTGGGTGGCTCAGTGGGTTAAAGCCTCTGCTTTCAGCTCAGGTCATGATCCCAGAGTCCTGGAATCAAGCTCCACATCGGGTTCTCTGCTCAGCAGGGAGCCTGCTTCCCCTCCACCCCTGCCTGCCTCTCTGCCTACTTGTGATCTCTGTCAAATAAATAAATAAAATCTTTTTAAAATTTTTTAAAAATTTATAAAAAAAAGAAATTTAGAACTTGATACATGCATGAAAAGTAACAAATGCTAAACATTTGAACAATATTCTTCTTAAGTTCTTTAAAAGATGCATTTTTTATTTTATTTTTTTTAAAGATTTTATTTATTTATTTGACAGAGAGATCACAAGTAGGCAGAGAGGCAGGCAGAGACAGAGAGAGAGGGAAGCAGGCTCCCTGCCGAGCAGAGAGCCCGATGCGGGACTCGATCCCAGGACCCAAGATCATGACCTGAGACAAAGGCAGCGGCTTAACCAACTGAGCCACCCAGGCGCCCCTAAAAGATGCATTTTTTGATGAAAACAAAATGAATATTTCCTGGTAGGGATGTTAATGTATGTATAGGATATACATTATATGTGTGTGAAAACTCTAAAACAGGGAGAAGGATAAAGGGGCCTATGAGAGATCATAAAAAGCATAGACCATAAAACAAATCTTAACAATTTGAAGAATTAAGAACCTAGAAGAAGGATGTCCTCTAATAACGGAATTAAACTGAAAATCTTCAAAATAACACAACACTTAATAAAATCCTAACAGAAATCCCAGGTAACTTTTTTAAAAAAGATATTAACAAGAAAATTCAAAAGTTTATATAGAAAGGGGAAAACACTGGAATAGCCAAAACAACTCTGCAAGAGAACAAAGTTAGAGAACACATACTAATTTAAAATAACACGAGTCAAAGAGAAGTCTCAATTAAAAACTATTTTGAACTAAATGAAAATAAGACATACTAAAATTAGTGTGATATAGCCAAATCAGTGCTTAGAAGAATATTTATAGCATAAATGATTAATTTAAAAACTTACTGTAAAGCTACAATAATCAATAGTGTCATTGGCAAAAGGATACACAGTTCAGTATAAAAGAATAGTCTAGACATTGACCCACACAAGAAAAATTGAATTTTAACAGAAACACAGAGGTAATAGGAAAAAAAAATAAGCTTTTCAAAAAAATAGGGTGAGAATAAATAGATAAATGCATAAAAAAAGAAAACAAACTTCATCCCACCCCTCATATCATATACAAAACAACTCAAAATGCATCATAAACCAAAATTTCTATGAAACTTCCAGAAAAACAGGGCAGAAATTCTTTGTGATCTTGAGCTAGGTAAAGTATTTTTAAATACACTGAAATCATGATTCACAAAAGAAAAAAAGATGAATTTAACTTCATCCAAAACCAAAAGTTCTGTTCTGTGTAAGACACCATCAAGAGAATGAAAAGATAAGCCATGAAAGTGGGAGAAAATATTTGCAAATCACATCTAACAAAGATGTAGAATATAAGAACCAAAAAAAATGCGTAAAATATTTGAATAGATACTTCCATCAAAGAACTACAAGATGGCAAATAAGTATGTGAAAAGAAGTTGAACATTGCTAGTCATTAAATGAAAATTAAAACAAGATAGGACTATACATCTACTAGAAAGATGAAACTGAAACAACAAAATGTTAGTGAGAATGCTGAGCAGCTGGAATACTCATACATTTCCAGTGAAAATTAAGTGCTACATTTACTTTAGAAAAGTTTGCCAACTTCCTATCAAGTTAAAAATGTATAACTTTATGACACGGTGATCAGACTTCCAGGTATTTACCCAAGAGAATTTAAAACAGTGGTCACATCAAAACCTGCATGCTGAAATATATCATAAATTTTTAGAACTTCACATTTTCCTGATGCCTCAATATGCCTCAAAAAGGCTGTAAGCACTCCACCCAGGCACCCAGGTATACCAAGATGATAGGGCTGATCCTTGCTGCTACAAGATCCCCTTCTTAGCCTCCCCGGGCTATGACCTCGTGGCATTCAACCGCACCAATGAATTCCCTCATACCTTTGCTGAAAACTTCACCCTGACCACCCAATAAAGGCATTTGTCCATAAGTCCTCAACTCTCTCAGCTCCCCACTTGCTTGGCTGAACCCATCTCCTAGAAGCTCCTTCTGTATGGCCCTCCATTTCCCTCTAATAGGACCTAGGAGTATAACAAGACCTTGAATTTCATATGTCTGAGTTTAATTTCTGTGACCATGTTGGAATGCTCCTTAACGCATCCAGGAGGGGAACTTACTTCCCCATTTACAACACAAAAAATTTACAGCAACTTTCTTCATAATTAGTCAAAACTGGAAACAACCCTATTATCTTTCAACTGATGAATGAAAATAGAAAATAAAAAGAAACAAATTGACACAACAGCGTAAATAAACCTGAAGTATACTAAGTAAGGGAAGCCAGAATCAAAAAACCTTATACTAGATGATTCAATTTATACGACATTATGGACAAGGTAAAACTACGCAGACACAGTAGATCATTTGTTGCCAGGAATTAGGGGCAGCATGAGGAAATAAATTGGTGTAATTAGATTCTTCTATATCTTGGTGGTAGTATTAAGGACACTGCCCATTTGTTATAATTCTCAGAACTGTATACCAAAAAGAACTTTATTGTGTTAGTTTAAAAAATACAAATTTTAAAAAGCATTATAAGTTAAGGTTTCCGGAGTCTTCTGTCGCTCTTAGAAAATGGTAAAGTATGGAACTATTAGGATAAACAACAATTGATCTCTATGAATATTTATGACCTGAGAACAAAAATATATTAAGACAGTTAAATATTACATTTTGACCGTACATTGTGTGTATGAATACTGCTTTTCCCTACCTTAGCACCATTTGGTAAGACAGATGGCAAATTCTAGAACTACGAAACTCTTGTGTTCTTATCCAAAGACAAGAACGTAAAAAGAACTACTAAGATATGGTGATCTGTCAATATATATATACATATATGTATGTATATATATATTTGATCACTGAGATGACAAAAATATAATTTTCCTATATATTTGGTCCCTCAGATGATGAAAACCTAGTTTTCATATATATTTGGTCTCTGTCCACAGTTCCTGGTTCACATCCCCAAACCACTGGAATTTCCTGTGATAAGAGCATAAAGTTGACTTTTGCTAGGTTTCTGAGCTGACTTTTGGAACCCACTCAAAGGCAGAAACTAGTCACCAGGAGCACCCACAATGTGATTACAGGGGTGAAACTTTCAGCCCCAGCTCCACTCGCAGAGGGAGGAGATATGCTAGACCTAGTCAATCATGACTGTGTAAGGAAGCCTCTACTAAAAAAAAACAAAAAAAAACAAAGGGCAGAGGTTCAGAGAGCTTCCATGCTCATGAACACACACAGAAGTCCCGGGAGAGTGTTATACCTGGAGAGGTCATGGAAGCTCCACACCCTTTCTCCATACTTTGCCGTACATATTCCTTCTTCTGGCTGTTGATTCATATTGTACTATGTCCTTAATAAACTGGTAAAGTTAAGTGTTTCCCTAAGTTCTGTGAGCTCCTATAGCAAATTAATCAAATCTGAGGAAGAGGATGTTGGAATGTCCAATCTGTAGGCTATTGATCAAAAGCACAGGTAACAACCTGTGGCTTGCAAACTTTGAGGATGGAGGTAGAGGGAAGTCTTGTAGGACTGAGCCCTTAGCCTGTAGAATCTGATGCTCTATCTATCTCCTGATAGATGGTGTCAGAATTGAGTTGAACTAGCAGACCCCCAGCTAGTGTTCGAGAATTGCTTTGTGTTGAGGGAAACCCTCCTGCCACCCTGAAGGTGGAATCTTGAGGAAAAACTTATAGAAGTCCTACTTTATCTCTTTTGTTGTTAATTTAATTAACATTTATTTCATTCGAGTACACAGTATGATTGCTGGTACCTTTTTTACAAGTTTAATTTATTTTATTTAAGTTCAATTAAGATATAGTGTATTATTAGTTTTAGAGGTAAAGTTCCATGATCCTACCCTATTTCTGAAGGAAAGTTCTTTCTGTTTTTCCCCATTCATTCAAAAGCTCTAAAGAATTTCCCAACTGTTAGCTTTCTCTTCTCTCCTAATTAGTAATGTTTTAGCAAAAGTAGTAAAAAGAGGAAGGGTGAATTCCATTTGCTCTAAGGAAGAGTCCATTTTCTCTCTTTTACCCCCCTGACGTGAGAAGGGCAAAGTAGATAAACAGGTACATAGATTCCTTGTCCAAACAAAACAAATTTAAGCAGTCTTATTTTAAAGGTTAAAGGAAAATGGCCAGTGTTAATTTAAGATATCCAACTGTTTGCATTCAACTAAAAGGATTAGGTAAATAGTTGCAAAGTGTTTACTACAATGAGTATTTGCTATTGTGTATTATAATTATTCAAATAAAAGTATCTATTGGGATAGCAGCAAAATTAGGATAATAAATTCAGTTGTGATTCTGGCTCTTATGTTTCTTGGGTCTCTGGTACTTCGATATTGATCTGAAGAGTCTTGAATGTGATGAGTGAATGTAAATAAGAGAATCATTTGCACTACCTGGAAGTTGAAATCAGAAAGTAGCTTCGATTACATAAAGATGAAAAGTTAGCAAATATCTATTTGTTTTGGTATAGGAATACTGTACTATACAGAGCTTACAGTTTTGACTTACTATAATATTTCTCCCTGATGGTAATAGTCCACATAATTCAACAGAAACTTGTTTATATAGTCAATATTTATTAAAGCTTTTTCCATTGTTTGTATATAATGATACTGGTTGATATTTAAAATGAGGCTACTTGTACACCAGTAAAAATTTGGACAGACAGCTACAAATGGAGTCAAACAACAAAAACAAAAAACCCTTGGGTAAAACATAGGCCTCCATCATCACAAAGTTAATGAAATGAGGGATTCATTTAATCCATCTGTTCTGGCTGAGGTTTGACACCCCTGATAATTTTCTGTTCCAATTTAAATATCAAAGGGGCTTCAAAGACAGAAGCAGGGATTCCAAGAATATGGTAGTTTAGGGGCCAGGGAGTAAGGGGTGAATTTCAGCCTGAGTCAAAAAAGAATGGGTCCAGGGACTATCAATAGATGAATACAGGACCCTAAGTCCTTTGCTATTATTGAGGAAGGGGATTGCTGAATGCCTGAAGTTTCCCCACAGGATTTCACCCTTCTGTCCATTGTTTCCCCAACCACCCCTGTCCTCACCACCACCACCACCACATAACCTTAGCCTACCACCACACCCTCTGTCTGCCTTTATGGAGATCAGGAGCTGGGCAAAGGTCAGCTCCAATTGCCAACTGTTTGATATTCAAGTTCACATTATTGCTGTGTTATCCTCATACTGCTATATTTGGGAGACTAAAAGAATGCAAGTTTTTTGAGACACAAATCTGGTAAGTACCTAATGCATAGAAGTTGTGGAAGTCTTAGACTTCCATGTAAGAATGCCAATTTTTAATCTTAGGAAAAACTACCGTGCTGTACTAAGCACTAGGGATTTCAAAATCTAGCCAAGGAGAAGATCCTCAATTACATATGTATTTTACTGAACTATAGTTGTAACAGTGCTAAAATACTGTGTAATCCTTGGTTTTCATCTCCTGACAGAAAGTGGATCTTTCTCATGTATAGTCAATCTAAACCCATAAAGCACAAGCCGGGGGGGGGGGGGGGGAGAGAGGGAATGCTATGGCTTCAGATATTTTCCAACACCTGTCTTATAAAAGCCTAAATGTCCCATGGGTTCAATAGTAGGTATCTGAACACTCCTTCAAGGCTTATTTTTATTCGAGAGCAGTTTGCTGCAGTTGAACGACTATAGCAGGCATATGAAAACAAATTCTCTAGCTCTTATGGACTCCTAAGCTTATTCTTGGAAAGGTCTCTCTGCCCCCATTAAAATAAACATGCAGTCTTCCATTCCAAACAACCTTAGAAATCTTGTATTACTCCAATCCTGTTAAATCTGTTATGATCTAGTTTGAGAGTTCATCTAACCCCTAGACTCAGAACTAAAAAGCCCCTCTCCTCAAAAGGAAAAAGAAAAAGAAAAAAAAAAGTCTGACAGCTGGGACTTGGAGTTTCTAAAAGTGTGCCTGAAGCACATGAGCCTGGATACATCCACAGAATATCAATACAGCCATTAAATCCAAGAGCTAAAAATTCCACACGGCAACACAGAAAAGGAATCTTCCCAGAGACTAGAAACTCTGCAAATACAGGGCTTTGCTAAATTGCTCCCTGAGTTTTGCAAATCAGGCTCTCCAAACTCCAGAACTTTTTATCATCAGGGACAATCTGCATTTCTGTCTTTTCCTTCAGGCATACCAGCACACTGAGACAGAGTTACAGTCAACACATCTGTTCAGCTAAGGCAAAAGCTGCAATTCAGGGAGACATACCTAGCTAAAGGAAACCGCATTTATACGTAATTACCCGTGGTGTTGTAATGGTACAAGTTTTATGATATCCATCTTATAGATTTATATTGCTACATGGGGTGTCATTTTGAATTATTGCTAGATTAATAAAACCACAAGACCAGGTTTAGGTAGAAGGTTTATGAAAAGTGTTTATGACAGGATCAGTCAGGCTTCAGGCAGGATTAAACTTAAAACTTTTTATGGTTTGGGATTGAATTGCTTAATGAACCAATCAGCACTTTATTTTCCGCCTTCAGCCAAACATTTTTAAAAAAGGATTCTCAACCATTAATCATCAATTTAGACTCCCACAGGTACTAAATATAAACACGTGTGAAAACCTAACCCCTCATGAAGGAAAAAGGACCTCAATTTTGTGTCTCAAAGGAGAAGATCTGAGAAAAATATCAGCATAACTCTTCGAACGCGTTCATGGGATTAGAAGCATCATTTTCTCTATGGTAAGATTTTAGGACCAAAAATTCAAGTTTGGTCATGAGAATGTTAGTATCCCCAAAGATAAATTTGAGTTGTTGCTAATTGCTCTCTTTAAGGCAGATCAAAAGCAATTAGTAGGATATTCCCTGATCAGCATTTTCAGAAGTACTTGGACTGTTTCTGGCAACTGAAGTGCCCAAATGGTGTGAACAGAAGAACACTTGTATTGAAAATATTGTAGGACCTAATAAAAAACATCTTTTTTTTAAAGTAGTTAGCATATTGAGGAACTTATTAACCTCTCCAATCCAGAAGAGAGGGGGAGTCAGAAGTTTTTAAAGATCTTTTAAAGAGTAATACATGGGGTATGACAGAATTCTAAATAACTTCTGATTGTATGGATTTGAACAAACAATAGGATAAAGAGCATTCTTTAAAATGAATCCTCTGCCTACTTTAAAAGTGTTTCATGGCAAAACTGTCCCATGTGAAAATGTTAAACTTCTCCCACAGTTGACTAAAGCATTTTTTAAATATTTTTAAATGCAATATATAGAAAGTCATAACTCTCAAAAATTAAAATTTTACAAATGCCAAATCAATATCTTGTAATCAATGGGATGATCTATTTACAGAGCATTTTAGTTTTCTCAGTGGCTTCACTATACCCTATAATTTTATCTTCACCAAAGGGAATTAAATCTCAAGGTCAAAGTGACTCATCCAGCCCCCCCAGAAGCAGTTAGTGGCAAAGCTGAGATCTGAGCATATTATCTTTGGATTATAAATCTAGGGGGGTTGTACTATAGTGAATACCCCCTACTATAGGGGTAGAGCTTATAGATTTGTTACTTGGAAAGTTATGCTTAGCCTCGGTTGCTAAGTAAGGGAATATGCTTTATCTACCTGGATCTTTATGTGTTATAAGAATACTGGGCTTGGGAGTCGAAACAACAAACAAATTCTGACTCTATTACTACAATTTACTACTTATGGGCAACTCATTTTGCCTTTCCAAACTTCTGTTTCTGTAAATATAAGAAAGAGCCATAAAACGTAATAAAAAAATGTGCTATGAGTCTAATGAGTAACCGTTAAAGATGCTAGAAATAGTAAACCTACATTATTTGTATCTAATTTAATCCATCTTTAAAGCATCTAATACCACACTTTATTTACATCTGATACCTAAATGCTTCTAAGCATTGCAGGTTCCATACACAAAAGCATCTAAGCTATTTAATTCAGTGAAACAACTTCATGTTTGAATAATGGTTGAATTCAATTACTATTTTGCTGTTTGAATGACCAGTATGAATGTACTCACTATAGTCAGTAACCTATATTCTAGTAACAAAGAAGTTTCTCACTTCTTTAAAGTGTAGTAAGAGGCTGAGGAGAAAATCTGGACCATTCAGAAACTTTTAACAGTCCTCTCCACAGAGGCATTTGTTAAAGCCCCCCTGCCAAAAGAAAGTCAAAATATGAATTCAAGTTATAAAAACATGAGAACAAAATATGAATTCAATAGGGCACCTGGGTGGCTCAGTGTGTTATAGCCTCTGCCTTCAGCTCAGGTCATAGTCCCAGTGTCCTGGGATCAAGCCCCGCGTCGGGCTCTCTGCTCAGCGGGGAACCTGCTTCCTCCTCTCTCTCTGCCTGTTTCTCTGCCTATTTGTGATCTCTGTCTGTCAAATAAATAAATAAAATTTTAAAAAAATATGAATTCAAGAAGATCTAGAAAGTTGTAATATCCATAGTGGAAGAAAACATTTAAGGGTTTACATTGTATCAGGCAACCTGCTGAGCTAATTTCAAACATTATCTCATCTGAACCCCATACAATTTCTGTGGGAGTATTAATATAGTTCCTATTTCACAGCTGATGTTTCCAGAGCTAGAATGCTTTGTTTGTGGCACACAGCTCAGAAGAGAAGAGTTGATACCCACCCCATTTCTATCCACCATACACTAGAAGAGATGATTTCCTTCCCTTGATGTCCCCATCCCTCTCCCTCCAGTCTCCTACTTCCTTCTCCTAGCCCCAGGTTCTTTTGGTGGTCTGGTTTTACACCCCATCCTTCTCTTCTGAAAAAAAAAAAAAAGGTCTTGTTACTGTACATATCCCTATTATATGCAAGATATATATATGTTACTGTACATATTCCTATTATATGAAAGATATATATATACCCTTGTTATATGCTAAATATATATACCTAGTATACACACACACACACCTAATATGTATTCTATATTAACATTTTTATGCCTCTTTGCTTCATAAAAGATGAACAGAGTAATAAATAAAAATGAGATCGTCCTTAATGCCTCTATTTAAATATCCTCGGAATGCTTGGGTGGCTCAGTTGGTTAAGCGGTTGCTTTCAGCTCAGGTCATGATCCCAGGGTCCTGGGATCGAGTCCCATATCGGGCTCCTTGCTCAACGGGGAGCCTGCTTCTCCCTCTGCCTCTGCCTGCCACTCTGTCTGCCTGTGCTCACTCCTGCTCTCTCTCTGACAAATAAATAAATAAAATCTAAAAATAAATAAATAAATAAATATCCTCATCCTACCACAATGTGAGGGAAGAGTAGATGGTGACTCAACTATTCAGTTCATTAAAGAATGACAGGTCCCGTTTATTAAACTACACTGTAAGCCAGCTACAGGCCCAATCCATTCATAGGGAAAGTCAGCACAGACATCTATTACCCACACCTGCATTCAGTTCCTCAAACTTGTCAACCTCTTCCTTACCTGAAGACCCTTGACTCTGCTTGAAGCCTCTCTTCAACATCTAGACCTTATTTTAAATGTTACAGCCTCAGAAAGGTCTTCCCTGACCTTATGCTCTAAAGAATTTCCCCAATTATTTTCGCTCAGAACAATGTTTATTCTCACTGTAACCTTTCAGTTTGCAATAGCTTGAAATATTAACCTCTTCACTTATTATTGTCCTATAAGATGACAAGGACTAAGTTTTTCAGAATGTCGTGCAACTACACTTATTCACATCCAAAACTATTCCAACACTCCATATTGAACACCCTTTCTATTCAGCAGTTTCTCCCCTCTCCCCTTTCCCTCTTGTACCTGGTTATGACCAATCCAGGTCTGTCTCTACAGATCTACCTATTCAAAATATTTTATATAATAAGAATCATGCAGCATGTGACTTTTCTTATCTAGCTTCTTTCACCTAGCATCATGTGTTGGAGATTCAACCACATTATAGTATATATCAGCACTTTCTTCATTTTATAGTTAAATATTCCACTATATGTATGTACCACATTTGTTTACCCATTCAACGACTGATGGGCATTTGTGCCATTTGATTATGGATGAAAGAAGATTGGAAATGAGTACAGAGGTGTTAATTATACTATTCTATTTTTTTTAAGATTTTATTTATTTATTTGACAGACAGAGATCACAAGTAGGCAGAGAGGCAGGAAGAGAGAGGGGTGGGGGAAGCAGGCTCCCTGCTGAGCAGAGAGCCCGATTCGGGGCTCGATCTCAGGACCCTAAGACCATGAACTGAGCCAACGGCAGAGGCTTAACCCAATGAGCCACCCAGGCACCCCTATACTATTCTATTTTTATATATGATTAAACAAGTCCATAGTTAAGAATTTTTTAAAGATTGAAAAATAGGATATCTGAATTAGACTCTTATTTTTTAAGATGTATATTCTAGTATGCATCTCATCATCATCCCCTCAAAAAAATTTCACATGCAGAATGAATGCTCTGGCTGGCTAATAGAGGAAGGTAATCTAGAAAGGTAATAAAATACTGACTAGAGTCTGTTGGGGAAATAGAATTAAAAACAGATTTTCCTTTCCACCCAGAAAAATCTCTTCACAAAAGTAGAAGAGAAAAAACAATTTAAAACTGAATAATCATTAAGCCAGAATGTGATATGCACTTCAGGCAATCTGCTAAGATTGTAAAGACACACAGAAATCTCACCCTTAAGTAAAACCAAAATTATAAAAAAAAAAAAAAAAAAAGAAATCTCACCCTTCATGTAGCCATGCAGATACAACTCACTAGAAGAGAAATAACTAGTCATCAGGAGGATTTGACCCAACCATTTGCACACAGAGTTCATCGCAAATTCACTTGGTAGTTGAGGGTGACCATCTGTATTAGCTAACTGGCTTTATCCAAAAGAAAAATTAATTTCTCATAGCTTTATGAAAAGATGTAGTTTTGCAACATGGAGGAATGATCCACCAAAGTCAGGCTCCTACCACCTCACAGAGCCTGGGAGAGAGAAGCAAGGTCTCCCCTGACTGTATTTCAAATATATACTTCCCAGGTGTTGGCTAGAGACTATTTGTCTTTTTAAAGGTTTTATATACATTTCAAAGAGATGAAAAATGAAGTTTACAGTTTTCTAAAGTAAATGTTTTAAGAAAAGGTGGGGGCCATGAGAGACTTATTTTCAACCGGAAAAATTGAACCTATTATTTTTCATTTGTATTTGCCACTATACGCCCCTTGTAGGAAAAGACATAAGAAATAACATGTTATGGGCACCTGGATGGCTCAGTTGGTTAAGCGTCTGCCTTCAGCTCAGGTCATGATCCCAGGGTCCTGGGATCGAGTCCAATATCGGGCTCCCAGCTCAGCAGAGAGTCTGCTTCTCCCTCTCCCTCTGCCTGCTTGTGCTATCTCTCTGTCAAATAAATAAAATCTTAAAAAAAGAAGAACAGGTTATTTCATTGTAAATCACCACAATAGTGTTTTTTCTCCAAAACTTGTGTGACTGTCCACTTATGTTAAGAGTATGTTTAAGAGAAAGAAAATTAATCTATAGTTTACACGACATGCATGTGACAAAGTGCAATGAAGTACATCTTCTCAAGTTGTAATATGCATTGGAATCATCTGGAGATCTTACTAAAATACAGATTTTTTGACTCATTAGGTCTGGGATTGGGCCTGAAATTCTGTACTTCTAAGACAGGCAGATCTGCTACCATGAACTGAGTGTCAAGGCTCCATGTCAGTATTCAAGTTGAGTCTCCAAACCAGCAGCAGCAGCTTCCCCAGGCAGCTTAGAAATGCAAATGCCTAGGCCTAGTCCCAGAGTACAGATTCAGAAACTATACTGAATTGGAACAAGCTCCTCCAGTCAGTGTTATAATGTAAATAACTTCTGCTGTAGACTGATGAGTTTCATTTTTAGATGTACACTGGAATCACTTGGGAAGTTTAAAAAAAAGTACCGACCCCCTGTGTCTACCCCAAGAGACTGATTTAATCGGCATGGAGCAAGACCTAGGAATTTTTAGATCTCCCTAGGTGAATCTAATATGCAGCAAAGTTTAAGAACCACTGAACAAGAAAGTTAAGTTCTACATATGCAGGAATTTTTTGGTCATTGCTGAATCCCAAGTACCTAGAAAAATGTCTGGTACCAGTTGACATCCCATAAATATTTACTGAATCAATAAAAGGATGGGTGGAAAAACAAACCCCCAAGTTACTCTAAAAACAGTTTGATGATATACAGAAGAAATATATTTGTCATCCTTCTCTAGTGGGAAATCTGTTTTCAGTTTAGAACATAATGTTGATATGATCTTTCCCATCAAAATATATTTGAAATACCCCATCATCATCACAGCAAGGTTTTGGGGCCAGAAAACAGACTCAAAACTTTTGAAAACAACAACAACAAAAACCCCATCCTTAGAATATGAAAACTAAATATAGCTCTTAAATATAAAAATATAAAGCATCAGCTTGGCAAGTTGTAGAGAATATTGAAGGAGACATAAATGCTATAGTATAGAAACAAGACTTAGGACACATTGAATTGCTTTTCAGAGAAGGATAGGATTGTAGATCAAAGTAAAACAGAAACTATCTTTTGGACATCCTAGTTAAAAGTTCCTGAGTGGGGGGGAAAAAAATTATGTGGAAACCACAAAGCATAATATTCATAGTTGTATGTAAGCAGTGCGCATAGCAAAATATATAATTTTATAAGGAAGACTGTCATAATCTCAAAACAAAACATTACTGCCATACTAACTTTTTGCTGCATGGTAAGACAAGAACACATGTCAATTTTTGTTGGGATATAATAACAAAAGCAGGCAAAAATAGCATACTTTCAAAACAGTCATTTTTTTATTTCAAACTTATCTGCACTAAATCATTACTCCATTAAGCCACTCCAGAATGCAGGGCATTAAATTAAAATAGCTCCTCTTCCACACCACAGTTTCACAAGGAATGTCTAATATTCAAACCAAGAAAGGGTTAACATTTAGAAACCTTATTCCATGTTCCTACAATGCTTACAGAGTAGAGCCTGCCCAAATACAGGGAATGAACTGCTGAGGCCCAGAAATTAAACACAGGAAATTAATCCCAGAGAAATCAGTGCACTGGGAAGAAAAATGAGAAATAGGAACTCATTTCTTGAAATGGAGTTTAAAATGGCACAATGCACATTTAAAAAAAAAAAAAAGAAAGAAAGAAAGAAAAGAAAAAAAAAAAAAAAAACCAAGTTCCAGGTTTTAGGATTAAGGAATAAAATCAGTAAAATAAGCCAGAAGGATAAAAATGCTGAGCTACTACACTTATATTTCTTGAATTCTTCTTTATTAAGGCCTCATGTTCCCAAGGGTAAAGAATGTAGAGACTGAAATTTCCATTTAAAGGTAAGTGGTCACAGCTGTGAGGGCCATGCTGGAACAGGAAACCACACAACACATTATCATTTCCATAACTTAAGGGTAATATAAAAATAGTCAAAAAAAGGTCCAAAAGGATCTTTAAGGGAAAATTAAACTGAACAAAACTGGAAGCTGTAAAATAGTTTACAGTAAATATGAAAATTCCTTTTACACAGAGGTAATACTATATTTTATTTAAGACTCAATATTAGGAAAATCCAAAACAACAAATTACTTTTAGTCTTGAACAAATTCCCAAGAAAACAAGTATTTGGGTTTGTTCCCTCCATTTACTGTTATCTTTTGAATTGAGTCTTCTATTTGACTTTCTTTCCTTGTAACTTGATTTATAAAGACTAAAAGTGAAAAGTCACAACTTCTATAATATCTTGTATTTTAAAAAACCTATTACCTTAAAGAAGTTATTATATGGGGCACCTGGGTGGCTCAGTGGGTTAAGTCTCTGCCTTTGGCTCAGGTCATGATCTCAGGGTCCTGGGATTGGACCCCACATCCGTTCTCTGCTCAGCAGGGAGCCTACTTTACCCCTCCACCTGCCTGCCCTCTGCCTACTTGTGATCTGTCAAATAAATAAATAAAATCTTTAAAAAGAAAACAAGTTAATATATGTATGTGCTTTTTTATTCAGAAAGGAAATCAAATCCAGAAGTTCTGTAGAGAAAAGTGGGGTCAGACAGAAGCACTTTGCCAATGAGAAGCTATAATTGGCACCAATGCATCCAAACCAGATTATGAAAGAGTAGAATGAACTTCCAGAGAGGGAGCAAGACCTGAGGTATCACTATAGGAAAGAGGCTCTCTACACTTGGCCTGATTAGGTGCACCCTATTTGGTGTGGGAGGCCCCTGGAAGGGGTGACCATCATCCAGACAACCAAATCCAAGTACCAGTTGCAACATAAGCAAGTTACTTGGCATTCTGTGGTGTACCCATGGTCATAACAGTAACTCACCCTAATATGTAAAACTTAAAAGAATGGAAACTTAAATTCATCTTAACACACACACACACACACACACACACACACACACACACATCAAATTTATCATTCAGAGATTTAGTACAAAAGGTACATTGTATAAACTCCCCAGAAAGAATAGGATATGGGCATAAGTAACAGTCTTGCCCTATGCATCATTGGCCACTGCCCCAAACCCTACCTCCCACCCCCAGAAATAGACTTAACTATAAAAGTAGGGTAAGTTAACATGTTAACACTGGACTCTGGTGAATTCTGTCTACATGCCACAAACTTTTGAACAATTCTGCTGAAAAAGTTTCAATACACCAAGTGAAATTTAAACCTGTTGTAGACACCATATTGCTCAACTGTTCATTCTTTTTCTTTATCTTCACTCTAGATAGTGATGTGTACAGCTTAAAAGACACCACAACTACTTTTATGTATTTCCTAACCAAGTACTCTTATAGCCAGGAGTGACAATATAACCAGTTCCGGCCAAAAGACTGAAGTAGAAGCCTGCTGGGGATCTCCAGAGGAGTCTTGCTTTCCTGAGAGAGGTTCTGCCCCTTCTACCCTGATTCCTCCTTTTCTGGCCAGGAGAGTATTTAGGCCTCAGCCCTAAAGTCTTTGAGTGGCACACACTATAGAAAGTTCCAGTCCTTCAAATTATTCATGCTAAGGACACAAAGCAGAGAAAACTTCATAATATTGGATTTGGTGATGATTAATTTTGGATATGACACCTGAAATCAACAAAATAGATAAATTAGACTTTCTCAGTGGGGTGCCTCAGTCAGTTAAGCATCTGCCTTTGCCTCAGGTCATGATCCCAGGGTCCTGGGATTGAGCCCCACATCTGGATCCCTGCTCAGTGAGGGCTCTCCTTTTCCCTTGACCTCTGCCCACCACCTCTACCCAACCCGCCACCAGGCTTGAGCACGTGCATACTCTCTTCCTCTCAAATAAAATCTTAAAAAAAAAAAAAGACTTCCAGTTTTTTTGTGTGCCTCAAATGGACATTATCAAGGGAGTGGAAAGGCAACCCACAGAATGAGAGAAAATACTAGAAAACCATATCTGATTAAGAATATCAAGAATTAAGAACTCCTACAACTCAAAGAAAACAACCCAGTTTTTAAAAAGATTTGGATAGACATTTCTCTAATGATATACAAATGGCCAATGAACACATGAAAAGATGCTTAACATCACTAATCATTAGAGCACTGAAAATCTAATCAAATAACATCCATTAAAATGGTTTTGTCAAAAACAACAAGTGTTGGTGAGGATAGTGCAATTAGAACCCTCTGCTTTGTTGGTGGGAATGTAAAATGGTAAGCCACTGTGAAAGAGTGATGAAGTTCGTCAAAGAAAATAAACCCAGGATTACCATATGATCCTTTAATTTCATTCTGGGCATATATCTCAAACAATTGAAGCAGGGTCACACAGATATTTGTACACCAGTGTTCATAGAAACATTATTCACAAAAGCCAAGAAGTGGAAGCAACCCCATGTCCATCAACCGGTAGATAAAGAAAACATGTTATATACATATAACGGAATATTATTCAGTCTTAAAAATGAAACTGACAGCTGCTAAAATATGAACCCTGAAGATATTCTCCTAAGTACAATAAGTTAGACATAAAAGGACAAATATTGTAGGATACTACTTAAGAGGTTCATAGAAGAGTCAAATTCATAGAAACAAAGTAGAATAGTGCTTACCAGAGGTTGGAAAGAAGGGGAAATGGGGGAGTTACTGTTTAATGGGTATAGAGTTTTAGTTTAAAATGACAAACATGTTCTGGAGATGAATAGTTTTGATGACTGCACAATAATGTGAATGCACTTAATTTGATAAGAGGTTAATATTCAACAATACATTAAAAATTACTACAACAGGGGCACCTGGATGGCTCAGTGGGTTAAAGCCTCTGCCTTCAGCTTGGGTTGTGATCCCAGGGTCCTGGGATGGAGCCCCACATCAGGCTCTCTGCTCTGCGGGGAGCCTGCTTCCCTTTCTCTCTCTGCCTGCCTCTCTGCCTACTTGTGATCTGTCTGTCAAATAAATAAATAAAATCTTAAAACTAAATAAATAAATAAATAAATAAAAAATAAAAATAAAAACTACTACAACAACAACAAAAAAATCTTATTTAAGAAGTAGGCAGAGGACCTGAATAGACATTTTTCTAAAGACATACAGATGGCCAACAGGCACATGAAAAGATATTCAATATCACTAATCAGGAAAATGCAAATCAAAACTATAACAAGATATCACCATATACTTATGATAAAGGCAATTATCAAAAAGACAAGAACTAACATGTTAGCAACAATGTTGAGATAAGGAAATGTTCATGCATTGCTGGTGAGAATGTAAACTGATGCAGCTACTGTAGAAAAACATATGGAGGTTTTAAAAAAAAAAAAAAAACAATAACAAAAACAGACAAACAAAAAAACTAGAACTACTATATGACCAGCAATTCCACTGCTCAGCTTTTAGCCAAAGAAAACAAAAATGCTAATTTGAAAAGATTTATGTACCCCCACGTTCACTGCAGCATTATTCACAACAGCCAAGATATGGAAACAATCTAAGTGTCCATTGATGAAGATGTGGTACAGATGAAGATGTGGTACACACACATGAATATAAGCCATAAAAACAACAACAACAACAACACAATCTCACTGTTTCTGACAGCATAGATGGACCATAAGGGTATTATGATAAATGAAATAAGTTAGAAAAGGACAAATACTGTATTGTCTCACTTATGTGAAATATAACAAGAACAAAACACATGGATATAGAAAACAGAACAGTGGTTGCCAGGGGTGAAGGGAGTTTGGGGGTACATGAAATGGGTGAAGAGGAGTCAAGAAGTACAAACCTCAGGTTATAAAATAAGTCATGGGGTTATAATGTATAGCATGATGACTAAAGTCAGCATTGTACTGCATACTTCAAAGTTACTAAGGGTAAATTATAAAAGTTCTCAAAAAATTTTTGTAACTATATATAATGAGAGATGATAATAGACTTGTGATAATCATTTCCCAATGTGTACAAATGTCAAATCATTATGTTATAACATTAACTTCAGGTGTACATGTCAATTATACTTCAATAAAACTGGTGAAAATAGTAAATTTTATTTATATTTATAAAATTATATATTTTACCACATTATTTTTTTCTTAATTGTTAGTGCTAGATGCTCACATTCCATTTCCTATTCATGCCCTGGGCCAACAAAATCTGCAGCAAGCTAACCTCTTAGATTCATGTGGTTTAAATATAAGCTCTTAATGATTATTGGACACCACTTAGTCTCAAATTAGCTCTGGATTTGGTTATTAGATAAATTTTGGCCCCACATTTACATTTCAGGGGGCCAATCTATCACTTCATGCTGGTTAGATCTATAAATAAGGAATGAAGCTTCTAAAATTATATCACCTTTGTTGGGTGAAGAAGAAATTACTATAAATTCAACAGTCAAAAAATGTAATTAAAGAGGACAATACCTGGACCTCAAAAGCACAGTCTCTTTGGAATCATGCCAACTAGGAAATCAAGGAAAACTAGAGCAATATAAGAATGGACCTCAGTCCTACTATCATAGCAGAATGGCAGTATCCTGAAGAAGAATAGAAGGTGAAAGGAGAGGGCTTGATTAAACTGAGGAAAAAAAGATCCTTAGAATAAAGGAAAAAGTCTACACACATGCTAAAGGAAAAGTAATGTTAAAGGCAAGAATAGGCAGATGTAAAATATAAAAAGGATCCACCAGCCCAGTCTTGAGGGAGGCTATCAGTTGTTTCCAGATCAGAGATGGTAGCAAGGGCCCTAAGACATTTATCAGAGGGTGAGAAGTAGAAGCTCTGCAAACAGATTTGTCACACATGCCTTCAAGTTTGTGAGACCTAAAGGTTACGTAAAATATGAACAAATTTAAAACGAGAACACTGAAAGAATCAGCATAGAATTTCTGAAGAACCATAGGATAGGTTTTCAGATAATAGGAGCTTCTTCTCTTGGATAATGTACATGAGATCAGGAATTTAGAAGTCTAATAAAAGGCATACAAGGAGACACAGTAAAAGGACAGCCAGACAGGATAACAGATAGAGTTCAAGTAGGACTTCAATATTGACCTGATAGAAGATCATCTTTTTGTTTTGGGGTTTTTTTTTTAAGATTTTACTTATTTATTTGACAGAGATAGCGAATGGTAAGAAAGAGATAGAGGAGCATACAGGGGAATGAACAAGGAGTATGTTTCCCCAAATCCATGGTCTTGGATAAAGAGAGGGACTGAATTTTGTGAATTCATGCAACAGTGGGACTTAAAGCCTGAAGTTTTAAAAGTCAACAGGCTGGACTGGGATAGAACCCAGGGGGCACTGCCCTACTCCATGAGAAAAGATAAGCAAAAACCTGGAGGGCAGAGAGCATGGAAACAGCAAACTGAAGAGCTCCTGGGGCATACAAAGGGAAGATTATTCACTCTTCTCGGAGCATGTCCCTGAGAGTCAGCATTCATGAAAACATCTCTCCAAGAATAAAGGAGCTGGCCAGCACCATTTCCCACCCATGCCCTTCAGTACAAAGCCACCTATGGGAAGCACTGTAGCACTGACACTGCCTGCCTGCTTACATGCATCAGGCCCCACACCCCTGCACCCCCATGGGACTGAACATCTCAGTCAAGTTTACCTTGGTCCCAGCGTGCTGGACCCTTCCCCCAAAAGGCCAACACAAACCCCTGTCCACACCACATCTTCCGACTAGAGAGCTATGTAGGGTCCCAGATCCAGCAGAGGTGGTAAAAGGTCTAACTTCACAAGCAGACCAGAACACACCTAGTTAAAAATTCATCACATTCAAACCAGGGATCAAACATTGTCCACAGCAGGCAAGGACAGCCTCTTCAGACAACTGGCCTTAAGGAAAGAGAAGCCAGAACACAGCAGCAGACCACACACCAGAGACACTCCCTGAAGCACCAGACCCTGGGCACTTACATGACCTCTTGTCCATAAAGCAATTACTTCCAGGATCAGGAGACATAACTGGCTTTTCTAACACAGAGAAAAAGGCAGAGGCTTAGAAAAAAATGCCAACATAGAGAAATTCACCCCAAATAAAAGAACAAAATAAGGCCAAGGCCAGAGATCAAAGCAAAATATGTAAGTAACATGCCTGATGGAGAATTTAAAGCAACAATCATAAGGATACTCACTGGGCTTGAGAAAAGAATATAAGACATCAGGGAGACACCACCAGAGGAAAAAAGTTAAAGAATCCAACAGAGATAAAGAATGTAATAAAGAGGCTTGATGCAATGAACAGCAGACTAGAAGAAGCAGAGAAATGAATTAGTGACTTAGAAGACAAAATAATAAAAAATAATGAAGCTGAATAAAAGAGAGAAAGAAGAATGTTGCAACATGAGAATAGATTTAGGGTACTCAGTGATTCCATCAAACAGAAGAGCATCTATATTATAGGAGCCCAGAAAAGAGAGAAAAGGAGGAAGAAAATTTATTTCAGAAAAGAATAGCTAAAAATTTCCCTAATCTCAGGAAGGAGATGGACATCCAGATCCAGAAGGCACAGAGAACTCCCATCAAAATCATCAGAAGCAGGCCAACATCAAGACATACTGCAGTCATATTTACAAAACAATGATAAAAGAAAAAAATCTTAAAAGCAGCAAAATAAATGGAGTCCTTAACTTATAAGGGAAAATCCATAAGGCTAGCTGGGATTTCTTAACAGAAATTTGGCTAGCCAGAAGAAAGTGGTATGATATAGTCAATTTCCTGAATGGGAATAATCTGCAGCCAAGAATATTCCATCTAGCAAGGCTATCATTCAGAATAGGAGAGATAAAGAGTTTCCCCCACACACACAAAAACTAAAAGAGTTCATGACCATTAACCCAGCCCTGCAAGAAATATTAAAGAGGACTCTGAGTGCAAAGGTGAGACAAAAAGTGACAAGACAACAAAGGATAGAGAAAATCTCCAGAAACAATGACAAAACAAGTAATAAAATGGCAATAAATATATATCAATAAGTACTCTGAATCTACATGAACATTCTAATCAAAACACTTAGACTGTGAGAATGGATCAAAAAACAAGACCCATCTAAATGCTGCCTACAAGAGACTCCTTTTAAAGACACCAATAGATTGAAAGTGAGGGGATAGAGGAACATTTACTGTGCAAATAGATTCAAAGGAAAGCCAGAGCAGCAATACCTCAACAAACTAGACTTTAAAACAAAGACTGCAACAAGAACCAAAGGAGAGTGCTATATAATAATAAAGGGGGTAACCCCAAAAGATATAGCAACTGGAAATATGTATGCACCCAACATGAAAGCAACCCAAACATATACAATAACAAAGGAGCTAACTGATAATAATATAAGAATGGTAGGAGCCTTAACACCCTGCTTACATCAATGGACAGATCATCTAAGCAAAGTAAATAAGAAAACAATAGCTTTGAATGATACACTGGACCAAGTGGACTGAACAGATATATTCAGAATATTCCATCCTAAAACAGCAGAATACACATTCCTTTAGGTGCACATGGAACATTCTCCAGAATACATCACATACTGGGTCACAAAATAAGTCTCAACAAATACAAAAAGACTGAAATCCTACCATGTATCTTTTCTGACCACAATGTTAGGAAACCAGAAGTCAAACAGAAGAAAAAATCTGAAGACCACAAAACCACAAAACATGGATGTTAGACAGCATGCTACTAAAAAATGAATTGGTCAAGTAGGAAATCAAGGAAGAAATGGAAAAGTACCTAGAGAAAGGAAAAATGTAATGGTTCAAAATCTTTGGGATACAGCAAAAGTTGTCCTAAGAGGGAAGTATATACTAATACAGGCCTACATCAAAAAGAAAAGTATCAAATAAACAACCTAACCTCACACCTAAAGGAGCTAGAAAAAGAACAACAAACAAAACCAAAAAGAGCAGAAGGAAGGAAATAATAAAGATTAGAGCAAAAATAAATGATACAGAAACAAACAAACAAAAACCCCAGAATAGAAAAGATCAACAAAATCAGGAGCTGGTTCTTTGAAAAAATTATTGATAAACTTTTACCCAGACTGATCAAGAAGAAAAGAAAGGACCTAAATAAATAAAATCATAGTGGTACCTGGGTGGGTTCAGTTGGTTGGGTGTTCAGTTCCTGGTTTCAGCCCAGGTTGTGATCTAATGAATAATGAAATTGTGCTCTCTTGCTCGCATTTCTCTCAAATTAAAAATAAAATAAAATTACAAGTGAGGGACAAGAAATAGCAACCAACACCACAGAAATACAAGTATTAAGAGAGTATTATGAAAAACTATATGTCAATGAATTGGACACTCTGGAAGAAATGAATAAATTCATACAAACATACAAACTACCAAAACTGAAACAGGGAGAAATAGAAAACTTGAATAGACCAATTACCAGCTAAGAAATTGAATCTGTAGTAAAAAATCTCCCCAAAATCTAGGACCAGATGGTTCCCCAGGAAAATTCTACCAAATATTTATAAAGAGTTAATACCTATTCTCAAACTATTCCAAAAAAACAGAAGAAGAAAATTTCTAAACTCATTCTATGAAGCCAGCATTACCCTAATACCAAAACCAAACAAAGGCCCCACTAAAAAAGAGAAATACAGGCCAATATCCCTGATGAATATGGATGCAAAAATTCTCAATAAAATACTAGTAAACCAAATCCAACAATACATGAAGAAAAATTGTTCACCATGATCCAGTAGGATTTATTCCCAGGCTTCAAGAGTGGTTCAATATTTGCAATCAATGTGATACATAACAGTAATAAAAGGATAAGAACCACACGCTCCTTTCAATAGATGCAGAAAAAGCATTTGACAAAGTACAAAATTCATTCATGATAAAAACCCTCAACTAGGTCTATAGGGAAAATGCCTCCACATAATAAAGGCCATATATGAAGAAATAACAGCTAATACAATCCTCAACTGGGAAAATAGAATTTTTCCTCTATGGTCAGGAACAAGACAGGGATGTCTACTTACACCATTATTTAACATAGTACTGGAAGTCCTAACCTCAGCAATCAGACAACAAAAAGAAATAGAAAGCATTCAAATCAGCAAAGAAAGAGTAAGATTTTCACTATTTTCAGATGACATGATATTATAAATAGAAAACCTGAAGGACTCCACAAAAAACTGCTAGAACTGATAAATTCAGTAAAGTCACAGGATACAATATTATACAGAAATCTGTTGCATTTCTATGCTGCAATAATGAAGCATCAGAAAGAGAAATTAAAGAATCAATCCCCTTTACAATTTCACCCAAAATAATAAGATACCTAGGAATAAACCTAACCAAAGAGGTGGGAAAACTGTACTCCAAAAGAGTAGTTGGAAATAATTCCCTAAATGGTGATTGTTTTCCCCCATTTGAGCTTAAGTTCATAGATCATGGATTCTTAAAAACTGGAACAGACACCTAATGCAGGAAAAAACAAATTTCACTGTATGCTGATAAATATAAAACACTGATGAAAGATACTGAAGTTGACACAATGAAATGGAAAAAAACCATTCATTGTTCATGGATTGGAAGAACAAACATTGTTAAAATTTCTATACTACACGAAGCATTCTACACTTTTAAAGCAATTCCTACCCAAATACCAATGGCATTATTCACAGAGATGTAATGAACAATCCTAAGATTTGTATGGAACCACAGAAGAATTGAGTAGCCAAAGCAACCTCCAATAAGCAAAACAAAGCTGGAGGCATCAAGAATACAGACTTCAACCTGTATTACAAATCTAATCATGAAGACAGTATGGTACTGACACAAAAACAGACACAGATCAATGGAACAGAATACAGACCTAGAAATTAACCCACAACTATATGGTCAATCAGTCTTCAACAAAGCAGAAAAGAATATCTCAAGGGGAAAAAGATAGTCTCTTCAATAAGGAGTTGGGAAAAGAGGACAGCAATATGCAGAAGAATGGGGGATGAGAAGCAAGATGGCAGAGGAGCAGAAGACCTAAATAATATCAGGTCCCAGGAGTTCAGCTAGGCAGTTATCAAACCATTCTGAACACCTAAAAACTCAAAAGGAGATTGAAGAAAAGATCAGTAATTCTAGGAACAGAAAATCAACCACTTTCTGGAAGGTAGGGCATGCAGAGAAGTGAATCCAAAGTGCTATACAGGAAGAGAGACCTCAGGGAGAGGGGCAGGCTCCCAGCAAGTAGTAGAGAAGCAAAGCACAAAATCAGAACTTTTAGAGGCTGCTCCATGGAGGGACTTCGCTCCAGAGGCTAAGTGGGGGGGGGGGGGGGGTGGGGGGGGGTAGTGGAACACTCACGGGGACAGTGTGGTCTCAGGATCTGTGGGGTCACAAAAAGACCAGGGTGCCTAAGAGTGGCAGAGGTCCCAGGTATTGGAACAGGGAAGCCAGTTGCAGAAAAGGAGCTAAGGACTGCATTCTCAGCTCGGGGTTACCTTAAACGGTGATCCAAGCACAGTCAGACCCCTGCTCTTCGAGCAGGGACCCAACAAGTGGCAGATCCATGGAGAGCCCCTCTTTCCTCTTCTGGGAGGAGCGGCTCAGGTGTGCATGGCAGGAATCAGCTGGTTTTGGAGACTCCAAAAGGAGCTGTGTACCAGAGATAAAAATGCTTGGTCACAGGCTGGGTAAGCATGGAGTGAGGCCAGACACCAGGGAAACGGGGGTAGAGGTGGAGGGATTGACTGCTTTTCTCTGAGGGCACACTGAGGCTGGGGCCCCAAGATCTCGGCTCCTTTGGGGCCGGAGATTGGGAGGCTGCCATTTTCATTCCTGTCCTCTAAAGCTGAAGAGAAAACATTCAGGAAACAAAAACTACCAAGAGCAAAACCAAGCAGATTACTCAGCCTGGCCCCTTGCAAGGGTGGTGGAATTCTGCCTCAGGCAAAGACATTTGAGAATCATGGCAACAGGCCCCACCTCAGAAGATTACCAAGAACATCCAATTATGACCAAGTTCACCAATCAATGTGAACTGCAGAACTCTAAACCTAGGGGAAACCAACATATACAATTTATGGCTTTTCCCCCATGATTCTTCAGTCTTACAAAGATGAGGTTTTTAAATTTTATTTTTCCTTATTCTATTTTTTAATTTTTTCTCTTTCCTATTTTAATATTATTTTGACTATTTTGTCTTATCAATATTTTATAAAAACCTTTAATTTTCATTGTTATAGTCACAGTCTAAATCTACATTGTATTTAACCTTATTTTTTGTATACAAATTGGTTTTTCATTCTTTTTTAAAATTTTGGGATACAGTTTCTTCTAATAGATCAAAATATATCCTAAATCTAGTGCATGGCTTTTTTCCAGTTTAAAGTCTGATCATATTCTTTTCTCTTTTTTTTCCCTTTCTTCAACCAACTTCTTATCAATTTCTTTTTAAAAATCATTTTTAATTTTCATCTTTATAGTCATATTCCATCACTTCATTATGTTTACCCTTATTTTTGTATGTTTTGATTTCTTTCTTTAAAAATTTTGGAGATAGTTTCTTCTAACAGATCAAAATACACCCAAAACCAAGTGTGTGTCTCTGTTCTATTCACCAGTCATAAATATTATCTCTTCCTTTTTTTTTTCCTCCGTTCTTCTCCCCCTATTTCCAGTCTCTTCTAATTTGGTTAGTGTATATTTTTCTGGTGTTGTTGTTATCCTTTTATTATATTGTTATCTCATTCATCTATTCTTATCTGGATAAAATGACAAGGCAGAAAAACTCACCACAACAAAAAAGAAAAAAAGAAAAACAAAAAAAGAAAGAAGGCACCTGGGTGGCTCAGTGGGTTAGGCCTTTGCCTTCAGCTCAGGTCATGATCTCAGGGTCCTGGGATCGAGCCCCGCATCGGGCTCTCTGCTCAGCGGGGAGCTTGCTTCCCCCCTCTCTCTCTGCCTGCCTCTCTGACCACTTGTGATCTCTGTCAAATAAATAAATAAATCTTAAAAAAAAAAAAAGAACAAGACGCAGTACTGACAGCTAGAGACCTAATCGATACGGATATTAGTAATATGTCAGAACTAGAGTTCAGAACGATGATTATCAAGATACTAGCTGGGCTTGAAAAAAAGAATGGACTAGAGAATCACCTTCTGGAGAAATGAAATCCATTTCTGGAGAAATAAAAGAACTAAAATCTAACCAAGTTGAAATAAAAAAAGCTATTAATGAGGTACAATAAAAAATGGAGGCTCTTACTGCTAGGATAAATGTGGCAAAAGAGAGAATTAGAGAAATAGAAGACCAAATGATGGACAATAAAGAAGCTGAGCAAAAGAGAGACAAACAACTACTGGACCATGAGAGGAGAATTTGAGAGATAAGTGATACCATAAGAAAAAACAATATTAGAATACTTGGGATTCCAGAAGAAGAAAGAGTGAGAGGGGCAGAAGGTATATTGGAGGAATTATGGTAGAGAATTTCCCTAATATGGCAAAGGGAACAAGCATCAAAATCCAAGAGGCACAGACAACTGCCCTCAAAATCAATAAAAATAGGTCCACACCCCATCTTCTAAATCTAAAACTTACTAGTCTTAGTGACAAAGAGAAAAGCCTGAAAGCAGCTCAGGACAAGAACTCTGTAACATAAGTACAATGGTAGAAATATTGGGTTGGCAGCAGACCTATCCATAGACACCTGGCAGGCCAGAAAGAACTGGCATGATATATTCAGAGCAGGAAATGAGAAAAATATGCAGCCAAGAATACTATACTCAGCTAGTCTGTCATCGAAAATAGGAGAGATAAAAAGATTCCAGAACAAAAACTAAAAGCATTTAGAAACACCAAACAGCCCTACAGGTAATATTGAAAGAGGTCCTCTATGATTCTGATGGATTCCTGTCTCATATTGAGGTCTTTTATCCATTTTGAGTGTATCTTTGTGTACGGTGTAAGAAAATGGTCGAGTTTCATTCTTCTACATATAGCTGTCCAATTTTCCCAGCACCATTTATTGAAGAGACTGTCTTTTTTCCACTGTATATTTTTTCCTGCTTTGCTGAAGATTATTTGAACACAGAGTTGAGGGTCCATATCTGGGCTCTCTACTCTCTTCCACTGGTCTATGTGTCTGTTTTTGTGCCAGTAACATGATGTCTTGGTGATCACAGCTTTGTAGTAAAGCTTGAAATCAGGTAACGTGATGCCGCCAATTTTGGTTTTCTTTTTCAGCATTTCCTTAGCAATTTGGGGCCTCTTCTGATTCCATGCAAATTTTAGGATTATTTGCTCCAGCTCTTTGAAAAATACCAGTGCGGTTTTGATCAGAATGGCATTAAAAGTATAGATGGCTCTAGGCAGTATAGACATTTTAACAATGTTTATTCTTCCGATCCAAGAGCATGGAATGGTCTTCCATCTTTTTGTGTCTTCTTCTATTTCTTTCATGAGTGTTCTGTAGTTCCTCGAGTACAGATCCTTTACCTCTTTGGTTAGGTTTATTCCCAGGTACCTTATGGTTCTTGGTGCTATAGTAAATGGAGTCGATTCTCTAATTTCCCTTTCTGTGTTTTCATTGTTAGCATATAAGAAAGCAACTGATTTCTGTACATTGACTTTGTATCCTGCCACATTACTGAATTGCTGTATGAGTTCTAGTAGTTTGGGGGTGGAGTCTTTTGGGTTTTCCATATAAAGTATCATGTCATCTGTGAAAAGAGAGAGTTTGACTTCTTCATTGCCAATTTGGATACATTTTATTTCTCTTTGTTGTCTGATTGCTGTTGCTAGGACTTCTAATACTATGTTGAACAAGAGTGGTGAGAGTGGGCATCCTTGTCGTGTTCCTGATCTCAACAGGAAGGCTGTGAGCTTTTTCACATTGAGGATGATATTCGTTGTGGGTTTTTCATAGATAGATTTTATGAAGTTCAGGAATGTTCCCTCTATCCCTATACTTTGAAGCTGGATTTTGTCAAATGCTTTTTCTGCATCAATTGAGAGGATCATGTGGTTCTTCTCTCTTCTCTTATTGATTTGTTCTATCACATTGATTGATTTGCAAATGCTGAACCATCCTTGCAACCCAGGGATGAATCCCACCTGGTCATGGTGGATAATCTTTTTAATATGCTGTTGGATCCTATTTGCTAGGATCTTGTTGAGAATCCTAGCATCCATATTCATCAGTGATACTGGTCTAAAATTCTCCTTCTTGGTGGGGTCGTTGCCTGGTTTGGGGATCAGGGTAATGCTGGCTTCATAAAAAGAGTCCAGAAGTTTTCCTTCTGCTTCAATTTTTTGAAACAGCTTCAGGAGAACAGGTGTTGTTTCTTCTTTGAAAATTTGGTAGAATTCCCCAGGGAATCCGTCAGGTCCTGGGCTCTTGTTTTTGGGGAGGATTTTGATCACTGCGTCAATCTCCTCACTAGATATCAGTCTATTCAGGTTGTCAATTTCTTCCTGGTTCAATTTTGGAAATTTGCAGTTTTCCAGGAATGTATCCATTTCATCCAAGTTGCTTAACTTATTGGCATATAACTGTTGATAATAACTTCTGATGATTATTTGTATTTCCTTGGCGTTAGTTGTGATCTCTCCCTTTTCATTCATAATTTTATTAATTTGGGCCTTCTCTCTTTTCTTTTGGATTAGTGTGGACAATGGTTTATTGATCTGATTAATTCTTTCAAAAAATCAGCTTCTAGTTTCACTGATGCATTCTACTGTATCTCTAGTTTCGATATCAGCCACAGCAACTTCTTTGAAGATATGTCTCCAAAGGCAAAGGAAACAAAGGCGAAAATGAACTTTTGGGACTTCATCAAGATCAAAAGCTTCTGCACAGCAAAGGAAACAATCAAAAAATAAAAAGGCAACCCAAGGAATGGGAGAAGATATTTGCAAATGACAGTACAGGCAAAAGGCTGATATCCAGGATCTAAAAAGAACTTTTCAAACTCAACACACATAAACACATAATCATGTCAAAAAATGGGCAGAAGACATGATCAGACACTTCTCCAATGAAGACATACAGATGGCTATCAGACACATGAAAAAATGTTCATCATCACTGGCCATCAGGGAGATTCAAATCAAAACCACATTGAGATACCACGTTACACCAGTTAGAATGGCCAAAATTAGCAAGACAGGAAACAATGTGTGTTGGAGAGGATGTGGAGAAAGGGGAACCCTCTTACACTGTTGGTTGGAATGCAAGTTGGTGCAGCCAATTTGGAAAAAAGTGTGGAGATTCCTTAAGAAATTAAAAACAGAGCTTCCCTATGACCCTGCAATAGCACTACTGGGTATTTACCCCAAAGATACAGATGTAGTGAAAAGAAGGGCCATCTGCACCCCAATGTTCATAGCAGCAATGGCCACAGTCGCCAAAATGTGGAAAGAACCAAGATGCCCTTCAACGGATAAATGGATAAGGAAGATGTGGTCCATGTACACTATGGAGTATTATGCCTCCATCAGAAAGGATGAATACCCAACTTTTGTATCAACATGGATGGGAGTGGAAGAGATTATGCTGAGTGAAATAAGTCAAGCAGAGAGAGTCAATTATCATATGGTTTCACTTATTTGTGGAGCATAACAAATAACACGGAGGACATGGGGAGATGGAGAGGAAAAGGGAGTTGTGGGAAATTGGAAGGGGAGATGAACATGAGAGACTATGGACTCTGAAAAACAATCTGAAGGTTTTGAAGGGGCGGGGGGTGGGAGGTTGGGGGAGCCAGGTGGTGGGTTTTATGGAGGGCATGTATTGCATGGAGCACAGGGTGTGGTGCATAAACAATGAATTTTGTTACACTGAAAAGAAATTAAATTTAAAAACAAAAAGAAAGGGATCATCTAAGCAAGAGAGAGCCTAAAAGTCCTAGACCAGAAAGTAACAGAGACAATATACAATTACAGTCACCTTACAGGCAATACAATGGCACGAAATTCATATCTTTCAATAGTTACCCTGAATGTAAATGGGCTAAATTCCCCCAATCAAAAGACACAGGGTATCAGAATGGATAAAAAAAAAAAAAGAGCCATCGATACTCTGTCTAAGCAAACTCATCCTAGACCCAAAGACACCTCCAGATTGAAAGTGAGGGGGTGGAAAACAATTTACCATGCTAATGGACAACAGAAGTAAGCTGGGGTTGCAATCCTTATACCAGATCAATTAGATTTTAAGCCAAAGACTATAATAAGATATGAGGAGGACACTATAGCATACTCAAAGGGTGTGTCTAACAAGATCTAACAATTTTAAATATCTATGCCCCTAACATGGGAGCAGCCAACTATATAAACCAATTAATAACAGAATCAAAGAAACACATTGACAATAATACAATAATAGTAGGGAACTTTAACACTCCCCTCACTGAAATGGACAGATCATCCAAGCAAAAGATCAACAAGGAAATAAAGGCTTTAAATTACACATCGGACCAGATGGACATCACAGATATATTCAGAACATTCCATCCCAAAGCAACAGAATACACATTCTTCTGTAGTGCACATGGGACATTCTCCAGAATAGATCACATTCTGGGTCACAAATCAAGTCTCAACCAGTACCAAAAGATTGGGATCATTCCTTGCATATTTTCAGACCACATGCTTTGAAAGTAGAACTCAACCACTAGAGGAAAGTTGGAAAGAACTCAAATACATGGAGGCTAAAGAGCATCCTACTATCAACAGGACAACCAGGAAATTAAAGAATTTTAAAAACCCATGGAAACAAATGAAAATGAAAACACAACTGTTCAAAATCTTTGGGACAGAGCAAAGGGGGTCCTGAGAGGAAAGTATATAGCAATGCAAGCCTTTCTCAAGAAACAAGAAAAGTCTCAAATCCACAACCTAACTCTACACCTAAAGGAGCTGGAGAAAGAACAGCAAAGAAAGCCTAAACCAAGCAGGAGAAGAGAAATAATAAAGATCAGAGCAAAAAGCAATGAAATAGAAATAGAAACCAAAAGAACAATAGAACGAATCAAAAAGAAAATAGAAAGGACACAAATTAATAAAATCATGAATGAAAGAGGAGAGAGCACAACCTACACCAAAGAAATACAATTATAAGAACATATTATGAGCAACTACAACCCAGCCAATTTGACAATCTAGAAGAAATGGATGCATTCCTAGAGACATATAAACTACCAAAACTGAACCAGGAAGAAATAGAAAACCTGAACTGAACTGAATAGAAAACCTGACCCATAACCAGTAAGGAGATTGAATCGGTCATCAAAAATCTCCCAGGGCCAGACGGCTTCCCATGGGAATTCTACCAAACATTAAAGAAGAATTAACATTAAAGAAGAATTAATACCTATTCTCCTGACACTGTTCCAAAAAATAGAAATGGAAGGAAAACTTCCAAACTCATCTTATGAGGTTAGCATTACCTTGATCCCAAAACCAGACAAAGACACCATCAAAAAGGAGAATTACAGAACAATATCCTTGATAAACACAGATGTAAAAATTCTCACCAAAATACTAGCTAGGCAATAGGATCCAACAGTATATTAAAAGGATTATTTGGGGTACCTGGGTGGCTCAGTGGATTAAAGCCTCTGCCTTTGGCTCAGGTCACAATCCCAGGGTCCTGGGATTGAGCCCTGCATCAGGCTCTCTGCTCAGCAAAATCTTAAAAAACAAAAGATTTTAACAAAATCTTAAAAAAAAAAAAAAGGACTATTCACCATGACCAAGTAGGATTTATTCTTGGCCTGCAAGGATGGTTCAACATCTGCAAATCATTCTGTGGGTTACAACACATTAATAGAAAAAAGAACAAGAACCATATGATACTCTTAATAGATGCTGAAAAAGCATTTGACAAAGTACAGCATCATTTCTTGATCAAAACTCTTCACAGTGTAGGGATAGAGGGTACATACCTCAATATCATCAAAGCCATCTATGAACAACCCACAGCAAATATCATTTTCAAGGGGGAAAAATGGAGAGCTTTTCCCTTAAAGTCAGGAACATGCCAGGGATGTCCACTATTACCACTGCTATTCAACACAGTACTAGAAGTCCTAGCTTCAGCAATCAGACAAAAAAAAGAAATTAAAGGCATCTGAATCAGCAAAGAAGAAATCAAATTACCACTCTTTGCAGATGATATGATACTTTATGTGGAAAACCCAAAAGACTCCACTCTAAAACTGCTAGAACTCATTCAGGAATTCAGTAAACTATCAGGATATAAAATCAATGCACAGAAATTATTTGCATTTCTATACACCAACAACAAGACAGAAGAAAGAGAAATAAGGAGTTGATCCCATTTACAGTTGCATCCCAAACATAAAATATCTAGGAATAAACCTAACCAAGGAGACAAAGAATCTGTACTCAAAAAACTATAAAGCACTCCTGAAAGAACATAAGGAAGACACAAAGAAATGGAAAAACGTTCCATGCTCATGGATTGGAATAACAAATATTGTGAAAATGTCCATGATTGCTACCTAAAGCAATCTACACATTTAATGCAATCACTATCAAAATACCATCAATTTCTTTCAAAGAAATGGAACAAATAATCCTAAAATTTATATGGAACCAGAAAATAGCCAGAGGAATGTTTAAAAAGAAAATCAAAGTTGACAGCATCTTAATTCCAGACTTCAAGCTCTATTACAAGGCTGTAATCATCAAGACAGTATGGTACTGACACAAAACAGACACATAGATCAATGGAACACTATAGAGAGCCCAGAAATGGAACCTCAACTCTATGGTCAACTAATTTTCCACAAAGCAGGAAAGAAAGTCCAATAGAAAAAAAAAAAGAAAGAAAGAAAGAAAGAAACAGTCTCTTCCATAAATGGTGTTGGGAATGTTGGATAGACACATGCAGAAGGATGAACCTGGACCACTTCCTTACACCACACACAAAAACAGACTCAAAATGGATGAAAGACCTCAATGTGAGAAAGGAATCCATCAAAATCCTTGAGGAGAACAGAGGCAGCAAACTCTTCGACCTCAGCCCCAGCAACTCCTTCCTAGAAACATCGCCAAAAGCAAGGGAAGCAAGAGCAGAAATAAACTATTGGGACTTCATCAAGATCAAAAGCTTTTGCTCAGTGAAGGAAACAGTCAACAAAACCAAAAGACAATTGACAGAATGGGAGAAGATATTTGCAAATGACATATCAGATAAAGGGCTAGTATCCAAAATCTATAAAGAGCTTAGCAAACTCAACACCCAAAGAACAAATAATCCAATCAAGAAATGGGCAGAAGACATGAACAGACATTTCTGCAAAGAAGACATCCAACTGGGGGTGCCTGAGTGGCTCAGTGGGTTAAAACCTCTGCCTTTGGCTCAGGTCATGATCCCAGGGTCCTGGGATCAAGCGCCACATCGGGCTCTCTGCTCAGTGGGGGGCCTGCTTCCTCCTCTCTCTCTGCCTGGCTCTCTGCCTACTTGTGATCTCTGTCTGTCAAATAAATAAATAAATTCTTAAAAAAAAAAAAAGAGGACATCCAAATGGCCAACAGGCACATGAAAAAGTGCTCAACATGATTCACCATCAGGGAAATACAAATCAAAACCACAGTAAGATACCACCTCACACTAGTCAGAATGGCTAAAATAAACAAGTCAGGAAACAACAGTTGTTGGTGAGGATGCGGAGAAAGAGAAACCCTCTTACACTCTTGGTGGGAATGCAATCTGGTGCAGCCACTCTGGAAAACAGTATGGAGGTCCTCAAAAAGTTGAAAATAGAGCTACCTTACGACCCAGAAATCCTACTACTTGGTATTTACCCTAAAGATAAAGATACCCTAAAGATACAAATGTAGTCATCCAAAGGGGTATGTGCATCCTAATGTTTATAGCAGCAATGTCCACAATAGCCAAACTATGGAAAGAACCTAGATGTCCATCAACAGATGAATGGATAAAGAAGAGGTGATATATACATACAATGGAATACTATTCAGCCATCCAAAGAAAAAATGAGATCTTGCCATTTGCAACACCATGGTTAGAACTAGAAGGTATTATGCTAAGCAAAATAAGTCAATCAGAGAAAGACAATTATCATATGAAATCTCTACTATGAGGAATTTGAGAGGCAGGGTGGGGGAGGCATGGGGGGCAGGAAAGCAAAAAATGAAATAAGATGGGATCTGGAGGGAGACTCTTAATCTCAGGAAACTAACTGTGGGTTGTGGGGGGCTGGAGGGATAGGGATAGGGTGGCTGGGTTATGGACATTGGGAAGAGTATGTGCTATAGTGAGCTGCGAAAGGTGAAAGCCTGATGATTCAGAGACCTGTACCCCTGAGGCAAATAATACATTATACATTAATAAAAAATATGAAGAATTTAACTGGGCCACTTTCTTATATCATACACAAAAATAAATTCAAAATGGATGAAAAATGTACATGTGAGACAGGAACCATCAAAATCCTAGATGAGAACACAGCCAGAAACTTCTCTGACCATGGCTATAGCAAATTCTTATTAAACACATTGCCAGAGATAAGGGAAACAAAAGCAAAAATGAACTATTGGGACTTCACCAAGATAAAAAGCTTATGCACAGCAAGGACAACAAAACTAAAAAGACAGTTTACATAGTGGGAGAAGATATTTGGAAACAACATATCTGATAACAGGTTAATATCTAAAATCTATAAAGAACATAAACTCAAACCCAAAAAACAAATAATCCAATTAAGAAATGGGCTGAAAACACAAATAGACATTTTTTTCAAAGACATACAGATGGTAACAGACACATGAAAAGATGCTCAACATCACTCATCAAGGAAATACAAATCAAAACCAAAATGAAATACCTCCTCATGCCTTTCCAAATGGCTAAAATTAATCACACAGGAAAAAACAGATGTTGGAGGGGACGAGGAAAAAGAGGAACTCTCTTACAGTGCTGGTGGGAATGAAAACAGGTACAGCCACTCTGGAAAGTAGTATGGAGGTACCTCAAAAAGTTACAAATACAACTACCCTATGACCCAGGAATTGTGTTATTAGGTATTTCCCCCCCAAAATACAGAAACACTAATTCAAAGGGATACATGCACCCCAATGTTTACAGCAGCATTATCTACAATAGCCAAATTATGGAAATGGCCTAAGTGTTCACTGACTGATGAATAAGATATGGTGTACGATCATTTGCAATATTTCTACCTATCTGCCCTTTTCCCCTTATGTTCCAAGTGAGTTTAGTAGTAAAATAGGTTGAACTATATTAGAAGCTAGCTAGAATTTGAGGCTAAGATTTTATTTCCTAAATTTTGTGGAAGAAGAAGAGCACCATCATGTAAGTGGGTAGCTTCTGACTCATCACCTATCATGAACTAGGGTCCCAAAATCTCCACACATGGGTTAAGGAATAGTGGATGAATAATGGCCAAAGGGCATACTAACATAGGCCAAGAAAAGGAGAACGGTGGCTGGGTCTCTGTCCTATCTTCACAGAGTGAGGCATGCTGGGATCGGGGCCCGGTTCTGCATCCCAGTGAAGTGACTGCTCTTTCCTTGCCCAGTTCTTGCCCTGGTCAATGGAATACAGAGGATGGTTGGTACCCAACAGTCTGAATTTAGGGGGCCGGCTATATAGAGGAGTTCACTGGGAATACCTAACAAACACTCAGAAGCTAGAGGCCTTGGGCCATTTATCAATCTCATGTCAGAGAAGAAACAATATGGTGTCATGGGAAGGAAAGCTGGGTGTAACCCTTCTTTTAAGAAGAAGACCCAGTCCCAGCTAACTTGTGATTCCAGCAATTCTGCTCATTGAGGCACATAGGTGATATAATCTCATAATTGCTCTGAATCTCTGATATCTCTACAAGTGACACATGGGAGAGAGTGATTCCTCTTTTCAGGTTCTGAAAAAGCTACACCAAATCAAGCAGAAGATGGTTTGGGGTATAGCTGCTAAGACACCTTCTCGTCTTCCCACACACAAACCCCCAAGCCAGGACTGATCAACTAAGAACTTGGAAAGCATGAAACTTTAATTTCTTTGGAATTCTAATCCATATCAGCAAGAAAAGTTGACTATTTTAATGTTAGCTTTCTCAGATTTTAATTTGCAGTTCTTCTGGTATATTATAGAATATAACTCCCTTGTCCATTTCTTTCTAAATGGACAAGCAAGTATTAGACAGTGCTAGCATTTAGTCATTGATTAAACATTTTGATTAAAACTATTTTCATATGCATTATCGGAACCAAAAGTTTTTTAGAAGTAACTGAAAGAATTATAGTCAGTCGTCCCAGTTTTTTAAACTCAAAGAATAATTTTGAACACTAAAGCCTCTTTTATTAGATAGAGGCTCTGTATTTATGAGGTCTTTAGCCCCTCCTTACTAAGAGACTTGCTATCTAGGTCCTAAACAGAAGTAGTAGTTCCACCATGTGCCAATGAGGCTGGAAAAAAGAAAATGTAGGCAAGAAGAAAAAGAGAGATTGGCAAAATATTTTGGGTACCTGAATGCAACTAGCTTTCTCCAGCTTCAAAAATGTTCATGATTTCTAAACCAGCACTAGATAATAAATTATCTATGAACTATCTAAATAGTTTTGACTGAATTTCAAAGTCAAATATAAGATTATCCACAATTTCCCTTTCCTCAGTTGAAATATGTTAACACCCATTAAAGATATGTTTGATTAAATCATGTAAGAAACGCATGTAAACATACCAAATGTGTTTGTGTGCGTGTGTGTGCCCACATACTTAGAAGATTAGAGATACTGATGTTTTCACAAATATGGGGGGGTGGATAAAGAACTGTGCTAGGACCATAAAAATCTGTTATGTTTAAAAAAAAAAAAGTACTTTCTAACCCTTTCTTTAAAAAAATGTAAGGCTTATAATTAGCCATGATCGTTCACATTTAAGTATTCATTTTAAGTTCAGTATGATTATAGTAATAAATAAATTTCATTTCTTGTAGTGTAAGCAGAAAAATTTAGACTTAGGTTAATTAAATTGATATGACACTACATTTTCATTACTAGGAAATGCCAATCCTGTTAGACTCTCTTATAAAAAGCAAGTTTTTGTTTTTCATTTTTAAGTAACAATATGAAGAAAAAAGAGATAATCTAACATTTTCACTAAAAAGTTTTGGTAAAAGCCTAAAACTGTCAGAAACTATTACCACAAATGGAACCTGGCATTTCAAAGAAAGAAAATATTTAATTTGATTTCAAAAGATAAAATGAAATAGAAACCATGGAGATGGAAATCTTGCATTCCTACTGAAACAGAGGAAGTGTTCTTCATAGTAATTATTTTATTTTTAGTGTACTGCATTCTGAAGAGAAAGTATTATCTGTAAACCTAACAAGTGAGGGAAGGGGAATCAGCATGCAGGTTTGTGAAAAAAATGTTACAGAAATTCACCTAAGCTATTTCAAGAAATAGAAGATATATTTTCTTTTTAAAGATTTTACTTATTTATTTGACAGAGATCACAAGTAGGCAGAGAGAGAGAGAGAATGAGAGAGAGAGGAGGAAGCAGGCTCCCTGCTGAGCACCCCTAAAAGATATGTTTTCTTTGAGGTCCCTGAATATGTAATTCTAAAAAGGAGGTTTAAATTAAAAATGCCAGGTTTATAACAGACCTAATTCCTCTAAAATTTTCTTCCTTTCCCCTTTAGTGATGTTTGTAGGATACTTTTTCCTTAAAAGCAACTGACTTTTAGGGGCGCCTGGGTGGCTCAGTGGGTTAAGCCTCTGCCTTCAGCTCAGGTCATGATCTCAGGGTCCTGGGATCGAGTCCCACATCAGGCTCTCTGCTCAGCAGGAAGCCTGCTTCCTCCCCCCTCTATGCCTGCCTCTCTGCCTGCCTGTGATCTCAATCTCTCTCTGTGTCAAATAAATAAATAAAATCTTGAAAAAACAAAAAAAAAGCAACTGACTCTACTGATTCACAGTCAAAAGCCAGGATTATTCTCTGATCTGACTGCTCCATTAACTTGAAGGGGAGACACTAGCATTAACTGAAGCTTTTCACTATCCTCCCTGCCAGTCTGTTTTGGAAGAGATATGTCTAGAGAGAGAGAAAAATCAAAGAAATTGTTGTCCAAAAGACAAATGAGGAGGATAATGAAAATAGGGTATTGGTTTAGGGAAATAATTTCATCTCTAACATCAAAATATTGAAAGTAATGAACTTTTTTTTCAATTCCTCAAATACCAACTTTTAAGATGCAGTTAAAAGGGAACTAAACACCACCCTTATGCCCTCGGCACGGGAAAGCAATTAGAGTTGAAAAACTGCTTTTATTAGTTTTCAACTGTTTTAAAATAATATAATGGTCTTTAAACAATAAATATTCAAGTCAACATCTTTAATTTTTCCCTCTTCTACCCACTTGAAAAGGATAATGTAGCAAGATACAGACAGAATATCCTAATATTTTATTAATAAAAGATCATGAGCAAGTCACTTAAAAGGGAAAGAACATGGTTATATCAAAGTCATAACCCTGTGCTACAACTCTATCATGTCCTAAAATTAGAGAACCAAATGATATATAGACTTCATAGCAGTTAGTGAGTTTGGAAATGGTTAAACAGTAAGATGTTGCAAGTACAATATTATCCAGGCAGATGATACAGGCACATGAGTAAGAGACACAGTCATAGAAGAGACATGCAGAAGCACACGACAGGGGAAAGACAGACAATTCACAGATGTGCTGGAAGGAAACAAAACTTCCAGCAAAAGCCAATGGTATAAAGATCATCTTGATAAAATGGAAGTGAATTATGTCCCAAAGGAGAATGGCTTAGGACAAAAACAGTAAAGACACCAAGAAGCTGATCAGCATGACTTCAGGATGAATGCAGAACACCCTACCAGACTATTGTGATCCATATTTATGTCCACAGTGTAAAAGATGAAGTAGGGAGCAGATCTTAATAGCCACCATTTGGTGAAAGCCTATCACATGCCAGACATTATCCTAAGCGCTTTATATACATTTCTTCATTTGACCCTCACAACTACCCTGCAATTCAGACATTACTAGCTCATTTTATAAAGACACTGATTTGAACTACCTAAGGAATTCCTATCAAATAGTGCTATACCATCATGACTCAGTGATTCTGACTTCACTGGATTTTCCAAGGATGTCATGCTACTTGATTTATTATTATTATTATTATTATTATTATTATTTAAGAGGAGCAAGAGAGAGGGTGTACAAGCAAGGGGAATGGCAGAAGGAGGGGAAAGAGGATCTCAAGCAGACTCCCTACTGAACATTGGGCCAGGTACAGGGCTTGACCCCATGACCACAAGATCATGACCTGAGCCAAAATAAAGAGTCAGAGGCTTAACTGACTGAGCCAACCAGGCGCCCCAGGATATCATGCTACTTTTTAGAGGCTAGCACCATGGCAGCGTCCAGCCATATGTGTAGTCATACTGCATGTTATGTTTCCACATTTTAAGTATATTTCTCCTCTTGAATAAGTTAGATTTTCATTTTGCACTGGTATCCACTTTGAGAATTTTTAAATTAATATGTTTCCTGATCAAGGAAGAGAAAAATTCCTCCTAAGTATTTTAGAAGCATAAAATGGAGAAAATAAATTTTTCTACTCTTTTTAGTAAATCTTTAAGAAACCTGAAACCATTTTCTTGCTGTTTCTCCTTCCTCCACCCTCCAGGACACCTTTAGTGGCCAATATAAGAACGGAGGCATCATAAAATACACATAGAGAAAACAAGCATTTCCTATTACTACTTAGTAGAAAAAAATTTGAAAACAGGTTTTTCACCAAAAACTTTAAAATGGTTAAATTAGTTTGCCTACTTCATTTATTGACAAAGACTTTTTCAGTTAGGTTAATGGCAAATGTTTTCCTTAGGTTTATAATTCTGTTCATCTTCGGTCAAATCATAGAGTAAATGATATGATAAAATCATTTTATCAAAAATATGATAGTGGCAAAGGTGTATTGAAATTAACAATAGATCCCAATCCTTTAGTACATTTAACAAACAAGGTACCATTACATAAACTGGTACGTTATATTTGGAAAACCTTCCAAAAATTTAGAAAAATAGCCCTAAAGACTGAATAACATATTTCTGTGAATTGAGGTTTTCTCCCCCCTACCCCCAATTCTTGGCTTTCAAAGAAACAAACAAAACCTGAAGCAAATCTAGTAAGTTGTGAGCCAATTGCGTATTTAGAAATAACTTGTAATGATGAAACATGGTGTGATCTTTTAGCATGTAACTTGTAAGTAGGTCATTTGATTTTCTGAATTCCTATGTCAGCTAGAGTCCAGTCAAAAAAGCAGAAATAAAACAAGATATTTCAAACAGATTATGTAGTATAGGGAATTGGTTTCACTGTTGTTAAAGCTATCAGAGCAAAAGAATTTGATGTAATTCAGACATAACTTCAGGAAACTGCTACAACCTCAAGATTAGACTTACCAAAGGGGAGAGAGGTAGATCTGCCCAAACCTAGAGGCTCAGAAGAGGGGCCCCATTGAGCTGGTACCTGGACCTCTATGGAAGAGTTGGTATTCTCAAACACAGTACCTCTTAAGAGGAGTAGGGCATGGCAGGGTTGTTTCTGTGGTACTCCAGAACCAACCAACCAACCAACCAACCAGCCACCCCCTAAAAAAAGCAAAAGCAAACAAACAACTAGACACTCACAACAACAACAAACCACACAAAGCAAAACTAGAGGATCAACCACCATAGTTGGGGTGTCACTGGTAAGTAGAGAGAAATTAGGAATTCCCTTTCTCTCCTTCTTCCTACCATCTAGTATTCCCTTAGAAGCCAGCTAGCAGACATAAGTCTAAATCCCAGCCCCTGTATCCTACAGAAGAGGAGAGTTGAGTTTAGGAACAAGAAACAGTAGAAATAGCACTTGTTATTAGTAAGTTCTGTAACAAAGCTATTCTACATTTTTATATAAATAAGGTTTCCATTTGTCCCACCTATAGAAATAGAAATTAGTATTCTTTATTCTATAATATTCATTTACAGGCATATGAACTAAAATTTATTCATGAAGATGCATTTCTGATAAAATTCTGAGTAACCATTATTTCCCAAATTCATCATTTATATTTATACTGCTTTGATCAATTGTGAATAATGATGACAATCAAGAAGAAAATTTAACATTTAGAGCCATGTTGCCACTGGAAATTTAATTTTCCTTGTATATTAATAATTTCCTGCAAATAAAATATAATCAATGAAAGACTTCCAAGCATAAAACCACATTACCTTAGAAAAAAACTGGAACAAATGGAAAGGAATATAAGTTCAAAAAAGGAAAAGAAATGATTAAAAAAGCTTTTGACTACTGAAGTGAATATAACCATTTATGTATTTTTAAATTACAGCTTATCAATGTTATATCTAAATTTTTTAGATACATTAAAAACATTTACTGGAGGGGCACTGGGTAGCTCATTAGGTTAAGTGTCTGCCTTCAGCTCAGGTCATGAACTCAGGGGTCCTAGGATCCAGCCTCCTCTGGATCCCTGCTCAGCAGGGAGTCTGTTTTTCCCTCTGCCTGCCCCTCCCCCAACTTGTGCACTTGCATACTCTGTCTCACATAAATAAAATCTTAAGGGATGCCTGGGTGGCTCAGTTGGTTAAGCAGCTGCCTTCAGCTCAGGTCATGATCCCAGCGTCCTGGGATCGAGTCCCACATTGGGCTCCTTGCTTGGCAGGGAACCTGCTTCTCCCTCTGCCTCTGCCTGCCACTCTGTCTGCCTGTGCTCTCTCTCTAACAAATAAATAAATAAATAAAATCTTTAAAAAATAAATAAAATCTTAAAAAATTTATTGGATATATGTAAATTTTATTTGAATTAGCAACATTTATAATATTCTGAAAATTATATTCACAGCTACCTAAAGTTATAAAAAAATTAGATCTGTCTAAAAATATGTGAGTATAGGTTTTTGTTTTTAAATTTTCATTAGAGAGGCATATGGGTGGCTTAGTGAGTTAAAGCCTCTGCCTCTGGCTCAGGTCATGATCCTGGAGTCCTGGGGTAGAGCCCCACATTGGGCTCTCTGCTATGTGGTGAGCCTGCTTCCTCCTCTCTCTCTGCCTGCCTCTCTGCCTACTTGTGGTCTCTGTCTGTCAAATAAATAGATAAAATATTTTTTAAAATTTTTAAAAAAAAATTTCATTAGAGGTAAGCAAGCAAAATGTTCAAAGACCCCAGAAATAGTGTTTATGTGATTGTTCTCTGCTAGCGTGCTCCTCTTTTTCAACTCCATGTCCTTCATCTCCCAGTCACCCTAGAGACCTTTCCTTTTCTAATTTCTCCTATTCTCTTTGATTGATTTTTTTTTCCTTTTTCATATCTTCCTCACTTTGCCCACCCAGTCAATGCAGTAAGAGAAATCTGTCATCTCAACAGCTGAGAAACATCAACTTTCTTAGGGTCTCTTCTCACATCAAAGCTTTTGACCTTTCTGATGTGTTTTAATTCCAGAAGATAGGTTCCAAGATGAGAAAGTAAAAGGCTAAAACATAAGTATGTAAGTATATCCTTTTAAGACAAGACCTTTTAAACAGCTCCTAAAAAAAAAAGAGTGAAATTTAATTCTTCAAGAACAGATTAAGAACTATAAGAATAATCAGAAGAACAAATTGGTTCTATTAAATAACTTGGCAGTTAATTAGCTTCAGTATCTGTCTAATTCCACTTCACCAAAACCTGCCAAATGAGAACTGTCTAAAGAAGGTAAAAAGATGCTCTTCAGAACTCCCTCACTCAAGAAGCAACCCTCAATAGTGGGTAAATCTTCTTTATAGTAAGAAATTTTTAAGTACCAGTCCTTTAATTCTCATTTTTGTCCAGATTATCTATTCAATAAAATTCCAAAATTATATTGTAGCAGCTAAATGTTTATCATCAATATCAATTCAACTGCTAATTTCCTAAACTATTTGTTGGCTGGGATAAATATATGTACTCAAAACTATGTACTAGAATGTAAGCATTTACATATACTTAAATTTTAACAAAAAAAAGTAAGACTGTACTAACTACTTTTTTTTTAAGATTTTTTTTTATCCATTTGAAAGAGACAGAGTGAGAGGGAGAGCGTGGGGGGTGGCAAGCTGCAGAGGGAAAGAGAGAAGCAGTCTCCAAGCAGGAAACCTTATGTAGAGCTCGATCCCAGGACCCTGAGATCATGACTTGAGCTGAAGGCAGACACTTAACTGACTGAGCCACCCAGGGGCCCCTATACTAACTACTTTAAAAGATGTCTTTTTTTTTTTTTTTTTCCTGCAGGTAGCTACATCTTGAAGCAGGATAACACATCATACTACACCATGCATACAGAGGGTCAATGTCAAAAATTCATTTTGTGGCAGCACAACAGGTAATTTCTCAATCAGATCTTCTTCCTCACCTCATCCAAATAGGGAGGTTAGAAATAACCATCAGATATTTTAATGCTGAGACTATACAATTTTATACAAGGTAAAATGTTAGCTGGTCCAGTGGTCTATAATTCATCTCATTATAATTACATTTCATTGCCTGTGGCTTTTCCAATAATTAAAAGAACAGTGTCAGTATTAAACAAGAGCTTATGAAAAAAATGTCAGATGCCTCACCAAAGAAACATCAAATTAGAGTAGGAAATACTGTCAAAAGTTAGCTCCCTGAGTGAATACCAGAATACTTGCAGGAATATATGCACTTCTAAAACATTATAAAATGAGATAATTTGTCCTGAGATTTTCAAATTTTGTCCACTTTAGGACAAATAGGAATATATATATATATATATATATATATATATATATATATATATATATATACCTCATGCACCTCTCTGGTGGTTAATATTTCAATGTTTTTTGAATGAATAATCAATAGCACAAAAAGTCACAACGGGAGTCAGATTTGTATGCTTTCAGAAGCCACATACTTCTAGTATTTGGAATTGAATCCCTTTTCAAGTCAGTCCCAGGACCTTGTTTTTATGAGACCATATTTTGTTCACATTACTTTACCTGTTAAACTTCAGTCAATGGAGACACTAATTTTAGGAATCCCAAGGCAAGGATAACCAATAATCCTTTCTTAGTGGCAGGAAAAACTTGGCAAACAAGAATATTCAGAAGAGACTCAGTAGTCTGAGGAAAGGCTAGGCACTCAAAACCCCAAAATTAAAGTATTTCCCCCAAAAAATGTTTAACAGCTAAACAGTGAATTACTTGTTCCCCCCAACAAAGAGTCAAATGTCATCTCTCCAAATATCCTGTAAGCAATACATTCTTTTCCCTATTGATTCTCCCTACTCTTTTTCCTCTAACTTATAGAAAGAAGTTAAACATGAACTGTTCAGCTTTGTATAACACTGAATAGTAAAGAACTATTGTGTATATTCTCCTTGGACTATTTTTTCTGACATTTTTGTAAACATCTCACTAAACCATGTTCCACATTCAAGTTAGTTGGTTTAAACTCATTTTAACCAATGTTATCCAACATGGTGGACAAGTAAACTCAGATCAGTAGTTAAGTTTTTTTTAAATTAACATATAGTGTATTATATGTAATACATTCTGTGATTTATAATATAGTCTATGATTTATCAGTCTTACACAACAGCCAGCACTCACAACACATACCCTCCCTCGTGTCCATCTCCCAGCCACCTCGTCCCTCAAATCCCCTCCCCTCCAGCAACCCCCAGATTAAGGGTTTCCTAAGATTAAGAGTTTCTTATGGTTTGTCTCGCTCTCTGGTTTCATCTTGTTTCATTTATTCCTCTTTCCCTATGATCCTCTGCCTTGTTTCTTAAATTCTGCATATCAGCAAGATCATATGATAATGGTCTTTCTGATTGACTTATTTCACTTAGTATAATACCCTCTAGTTCCAGCCATGTCAATGCAAATGACTAGATATTTCTGATGGCTGAATAATATTCAGCTGAATATGTAATAATATGGCTGAATAATATGGAATACACACACACTCACACACACACACACACACACACACACACACACACACACCCCTTTATCCATTCATCTGTCAATGGACATCTTTCCATAGTTTGGCTTTTGTGGACATTGTGGTTATAAACACTGGGGTGCAGGTGCCCTTTCAGATCCCTACATTTTTATCTTTGGGGTAATACCCAGTAGTGTTATTGCTAGGTCGTGGGCTAGCTCTATTTTCAACTTTTTGAGGAACCTCCATACTGTTTTCCAGAGTAGCTACACCAGCTTGCATTCCCAAGTGGTTAAGTTTTTAATTATTATCCTTTACCTGAAACTTCCATTTTTCTGACCTAAGTTGTACACAAAACAATTAGGTTTAGGCTTTAACTAGGTTTCCAAGAGGCAATGCAAAAATTTATTATACTAAATGCTCTCTTGGTGCTAAGCACCTCAAATAGTCTATGTTCTCTATGTACTACATGTACCATTACCAGATTGTGTTTATAAAAAAATTAGTATTGCCCATCTGTCTCTAAAGGCTGAAGTAGATGTTATGCTATGCAAATACCCCCATTCTCAACTAAGACACTGTTTACCCAGATGCTGAAAGTTTCATCTGTTGACTGCTCATAACTCACAGCTGAGTCTTTCCTTCTGAATTATCCTCATCCCAATAGTGTTTCTTGGCATCTGGGAAGTTGGTAACATAGGAAAATCCTAAGTTCACCTCATCTCACAGACACATCTAGGTAACACATCAGTGCAACTAACCTTGAAAACAACTCAAAGAGTAGCAGAACAGACATTCCACAGCTAATCCTAAAGCAGAGGCTAAATCAAAAAGGGCAGGAGATATGGGAACCATACTTCCAGTTAGACTAATCACAAAAAGGAAAGACATCACAAGCACAGAGAAGGTAGAGGAGTAGACCTCACACAGATACCCAGGACACTGTTACCTGTGCTGGGAGACAAGTCCTCATAACATGTGGCTTTGAAAACCACTGGGGTTTAACTTTAAGTTTTTACAATCAGTGAGGCTTGAACTATGGGAGAGCTGAAGGGCAATAAGAAACTGAGTCCCCATCCTTAAAGAACCAACATAATAACCCCACTGAGATACAGCATAGAAGCAGTAGTCTAAAAAGCACCTAGGGTGCAAAGGACTTTTATTTACCAATCTCAGAATGTGCACTAGAGAGGAAGGAATTATACTTCTCCAAGCAAAAGAAATGGCAGGCACCATCTTCCCCACCCCCAATCAAGACAGCCAGACCCTTGTGGGAACCAGGGCAAATATACTCCACCAATCTTGCTTGTATACCCTGCCTCCCCCCTCCCCAGCATTCTCCTGTTGCCCCATCCAACCCATCCCACTCTAAATGAGTACCTCTAAAGCAGCTCCTGCTGCATCACATCCTGCAAGCAACCATGGCAGGGACCCGCACCATTCCGAAGTGACTCATGCCCTAGGGAGAAGAACCACACACATCAGTTCTACTGCTGACCCAGAAATGGCTGGAAGCAGACATCTGATCTGACTGCCAGCCCCACTCAACATAAAAGCCACTCAGGAGACAAGTCAAGAAGAGTACCCTGAAGGTCAATACTACTGATTTGAGTGCAGGCTGTACCCACCCATGAAAACCCCTCAGGAAACACAGGAAGGGTGCCCTGTAGTTCCATGTGACCACAGACCCAGCAAACAGGCTAAATGCAGGCATCTGGTTGAACAGCTGACACTGACCAATTATAAGCCTAAAACAGTCAGAGGCTTACCCCCTTAACAGCACAGGGAACAAACCCTGCCCACAACAGGCAAAGTGGGCAATTGCAGCCAGTTGAATTGAAGGCAAACACAGCTCAGCCACAACAGTAAGGCACATACAACCCATATAGGGGATATACCTGAAGCACCCCACTCTAGTGAATAGAGAATATTGCACTACAGGGCATCCGCAGGACCTCCTCTTCATAAGGCCATTACTTCCAAGATCAGAAATTGTAGATGACTTTCTTAATACACAGAAACCATTAAACAAAATGAGAACACAGGAGGATAAGTCCCAAATGAAGGAATAGGACAAAACCACAGCAAAAGAGCTAAATGAAACAAATAAGCAGTATCCCTGATAATTTAAAGTAATGGTCATAAAGATGAACTTGAAAAAATGGTGGAGGATCTGTGTGAGAACTTCAAGAGATAGATTATATAAAAAAGAACCAGAGATTAAAGAATTACAAATACACTAGGGGGAATTAATACCATATTAGAAGAAGCAAAAGAATGGATCAGTGAGCTGGAAAACAAGGTAATGGAAAGCAACCCAGCTGAACAGTTAAAAAATAAAAATGAGAATAGGTTAAGGGAACTCTGTGACATCAACCATAATAACATTCACATTATAGAGTTACCAGAAGAAGAAGAGGGAGAAAGGTCAGGGGCGGGGGTGGGGGTGGTGGCAAAAAATGGATTTGAAGAAATAGATGAAAACTTTCAGAGTCTGGGGAAGGAAACAAATCTCAACCCAGGAGACACAGAGAACCACCCCCTCAAAAAAAGTCAAGCCAAGAAGGTCCACACCAAGACACATAAGTGGCAAAAAGTAGTAATAAATTTTTTAAAGCAAGAAAAAACAGTACATACAAGGGAAACCCCCATAAGGCTATCAGTTGATTTTTCAGCAGAAACTTTTTGCAGGCCAGAAGGGATGGTATGATATATTCATAGTGAGATAAGGAAAAAACCCTGCAATCAAAAATACTCTACTCAGCAAGGCTATCATTCAGAATAGAAGGAGAGAAAAAAAATCTCCCAGAAAAACAAAACTTAAAAGGGGTTCATCACTACTAAGTCAGCTTTACAAGAAAGGTTAAAGGGAATTCTTTGGGGAGGGGGGTAACCTGCGTGGGGGAAGAGGGAAGCCATAATCAAGAAAGGAAAATTAGGAAAGGAAAAATATTTCACAGCAAATACAAACATAATAAAATTAGATTAATCACTTACAAAATTAATACTGAGGCTAAAGCACAAAGGTAGTAAGAAAACCAATTATATTTATAAGATCAGTCAAGAGATGCACAAAAAAAAAAGTATGACAACATATGCATAAAACTTTGGGGAGGGAGGAGTAGAAATATTGTGCTTTTAGAATGGGTTCAAACGTAAGCAACCAACTTAAAATAGAGCGCTATATGCATAAGATGTTATATTTGAACCTAATGGTAACCACAAATCAAAACCCAGTAATAGACATGCAAAAAATAAAGAAATCTTGACATTTGCAACAGCATGAATCAACCTAGAGGGTATAATGCTAAATGAAATAAGTCAAAGACAATTACCAGAGCATTTCTCTGATGTGAAATTTAAGGAACGGACAAGGAAGAAAAAAAAAAAAAGACAAAAACACTCTTAAGTAGAACTGGTGGCTGCCAGAGAAGAGGTGGGGTGGGGTGGATGGGTGAAATGTGAAATAAAGATTAGGAGTACATTTATCTTGATGAGCACTGAGAAGTGTATGGAATGCTAAATTACATTGTACACTTGAAACTAATGTAACTAATGCAATGTATTTTAATTATACTTGAATTTAAAAAAGAAAAAGTACTTCCTTGCCAAAGGTCCTGCTCCCTCCCTGAGAAAAATTTGCATCTGCAGCCACACCAGATGACCATCATTTAGTCAATTTCTATTATTACAAGATCCTGTTATCTCCACTACCAGTTCTTTCACAGCATTGCCTCCCATCAGTTCTGGACTATAGAGAAGAGAGCTTCTCAGTGATGCTGGACATTTTCTCCACCAGAACTTTTGATTTCTTTGGTGAATAGAGTGTCTTCTGGGGCTGGTGAGGTGTTTTTTTTGTTTGTTTGTTTGTTTGTTTGTTTGACTTTACGTAGCATATTCACACTAGCATACCCACTTCTCTGAGCCTTTTTTACCCCCTACCATGGTGATTCTAAGGTTTCTAGCCTGGTCCACTAATAAAGTAGGCCATAAAACCACCTCAGACTAAGGAACCCACTTTATGTAAAAAGAAAGGCATTTTCTATTCCTGCTTCAGTTTTGGTAGGTTATAGGTTTCTAGGAATTCATCAATTTTTTCTAGGTTGTCCAGTTTGTTGGCATGTAAGTTTTCATTATATTTTATTTTTAATTTTTTAAAGTTAAATTAAAAAATTTTCAGTGTTCCAAAATTCATTGTTTATTCACCACACCCAGTGCTCCATGTAATACATGCCCTCCATAATACCCACCACCAGGCTCATTATATTTTATAATCCTTTGCATTTCTGTGGTGTCTGTTGTGGTTTTTCCTTCACTTCTGATTTTGAGTCTACTCATCTTTTGTTTGTTTGTTCGTTTGTTGTTGTTGTTGAGTCTGGCTAACTATTTGTTAATTTTGTTCTGTTCATAAAACCAAATCCATGCTTCATTGACTGCTCTGTTCTCTGTTTCACTTATTTCTGCTCTAAACTTTATTATTAGCATATTCACACTAGCATACCCACTTCTCTGAGCCTTTTTTACCCCCTACCATGGTGATTCTAAGGTTTCTAGCCTGGTCCATAAAGTAGGCCATAAAACCACCTCAGACTAAGGAACCCACTTTATGTAAAACGAAAGGCATTTGCCCCTCCCACCCCAATCCACTAATCCTATCATACTTACTATACTACCCAGAAACTGCTGGCTTGATAAAACAACAAAAGAGCATTGGGAAGGAGTATCTCAGAGAAAATACCCGATACGACATGGAGCCAGCCTCCAGGATGCAGGTATGCCATCAGTCAATGACCATTATGTTGCTGCTGTATTCCCAACTCTTGGAAAACAGTCAGTAGAATGAGAGAGAAGCAGAAATTACCCCACTTACCATCATTACCAGGGACATAGTTGGGGAAAGTCATGCTTCTTGTAGTACAAGTCTAGGATTTGTGGACCTATAGGTCCTGCTTCCACCACAATATAGGACAAAAGTTCTATTAAGTTTTCAAGCTACATATGATGTCCAGTCCTTGTGGTTTCTTGTGTCAGAAGACCAACAGGCAAGGAAAAGAGTCAGCACCCTGGTAGAGGTAATTTATTCTTATCATCCAGCCTAGAGTTACCAGAGGCAGAGAAGAACACGCTTGGCATTCAGATAATGCACCAGACACCTGTTAGTACCCCCTTGCCCGATTTTGATAGTAAATGGGCAAGTAAAGAAGGTACTCCCAGAAAAGCACACCCAGGGATAGTCTGGGTTACTCTACTACATAAGCCAACTAACCAGTAGAGGTGTTAAGGTTATAAAGAATCTAGAACAAATCGTAGAAAAGGATGATTTGGGGTGTTTTGTTTGCATAGTACTGACACCAAATGCAATAGCTGAGGCTAAAGTACATATCTGTATTTCCTTTTGCAAATTTCCCTCACTAAAGAAGACCAATTAGAATTTTGGAAAAGTATATCTCAGATGAAGTAAACTTCTTACACAGATCAAGTGGATTTAAATATTACACTGTAATGAGTGCTATGATACACCATCAAGATACTCCCTTCAGGACCCAGAACTCATTTCCCCAACTTCCGGTAATGTTTCCCACTGCAGGTTCACTGCTGAGTCCTTCCTTGGGGACTTTCATCTATTCAGAGGAACAGCTTTTTCCAAGATTATCCCACCCCGCAGGACAGCCCACATTGAATGCCAAGTTGGTTAATGGGTACAAAATCTGGCCCCTTTGCCTCATTTCAGACCAACATTAAAAGAACATTCAGTGCTCTCCTGTGATTGGATTAAGCCTGTGATACAACTGTTTGAAACAGCAACATTGTTCAATTTCTTTCCCTGCTCAATCCCGGCTTCTTCATTCTCATAGGACCTACTTCATTCTCATAGGATCTACTGCTAAGAGAATTGGACAACAAATGGCACACAAATCCCACCTCAGCATCTGTTTCTTGGGCAACAGGACAAAGGCAGTAATGTGATGGCCACTGTCATACACTATGCATTTTACAATTTAGAGAGCCTTCATTCCTTGATCTCATGCTCATCACAATTCCAGGAGACAGGATGATAAATGATTTTGTAAATGATAAAATTGAGTTTCAAGGGAATTAATTTCCCAAGCAGGCAAGAAACATTTTTTTCTTATTTATATTCCATCTCATTTTGGAAAAATCTTCCCAGATTGATGGAAGAAGAGTTAGGACTAAAATGCAAGTATTCTGAATTCTGCTTTAGTGCACCAAAAAATAATTAATATTACAGAATTGACTATTTTATTTTCTGGTTAAGTCATTCATTCCAAGTAATTACATAATGACCAAAGTCAAAGTTGATTAGAACTATCAAACCTTTTTTTAAAAAAGGACCAGGTAAATTGAAATGAGGTAGTACTGTACTAAATTTTGGAATCTTCTAGAGTGACCTTCCCACATCATTCTGGAAAACATTATCTACCATTAAAAATATAAATCACTCTGGAACACAATGTGAAGTTGTTCATATGTGAGGCAAGTAATCATCATCCATCTGGATGATGTCTGCTACCTCTGAGGTGCCCCTGCCCCAGTGTTGGCCAGAGCGAACTCCCTGTGTATCTATGCAGTATTTTAAGTCATACCATCTTAAGCTAAAAATCTAATGTAGAGAAAACTTCTTTAGTCTTTATGTAATTAAATGAACAGATAGTTCTAATTTACACAGATGCCACCTTTAAAGGATAACATTCTGGACTTCTGTCATCATCTGTAAGCTTGTCTTTTTTGCTTGACAAGCTTATGAAAGGCATACCTATGGGAGTGCTACCCCTCACTATTTTGTTTAGAAGACTATATTCCGGGATGCCTGGTGGCTCAGTTGGTTAAGCCTTCAGCTCAGGTCATGATCCCAGGGTCCTGGGATGGAGTCCCACATCGTGCTCCTTAATCACCAGGGAGCCTGTTTCCCCCTCTGCCTTCTACTCTCCTTCCTTGTGCTCTCTGACAAATAAAATCTTAAAAAAAAAAAAATACAAGGTTGTATTGCTTCCAATGACCCTGCTTTAGCAAAATGTGGTATGGAACTACTCTCCCAGAATGCCTTCAGAACTCAGAGAATATTTTTGAAAGTCATGTCACTTTTTAAAAACTTTTGTAATGAATCCCTATCTTGTAAATGTGTATTTGTTTTTTTTTAATTATGTTATCTTAGTCACTATACAGTACATCATTAATTTTTGATGAAGTGTTCTAAGATTCATTGCTTAGTTTTTTGGTTTTTTTTAATTTATTTATTTGACAGAGATCACAAGTAGGCAGAGAGGCAGACAGAGACAGAGAGAGGGGGAAGCAGGCTCCCCACAGAGCAGAGAGCCGGATGTGGGGCTTGATCCCAGGATGCAGAGAGCCCAATGTCAATCATGACCCCCAATCGGGTCAATCATGACCCAAGCCGAAGGCAGAGGCTTTAACCCACTGAGCCACCCAGGCGCCCCAGGAATGTCGTCTTAAAGGGAAATCTGACTAGTGTATACTTTTACCTGAACTAATAAACTCTGAAACAATTTGTTTTGCCTTCATAAATTATCTTATTCAAGGGCCAACTTTTCCTATTCCCTTCACTAAATAAGGAATTTCACTCTTAGTAAATTGAATCTTAATTCTTCATTATGTTACAGCAAACTCTTTGCCCTCTCATGTCTAAACTAACAGGCTCTTAAGTGGTCTTCCACATTCTGGTTTCTCTACTATCCTATGCACTATGCATGTCTGTCTGAAAATTCTACTTCTATCTTGGTGTATGATTCAACTAAAACACATATTACTTTGCAAGGACCTATGTTATGTCCAATAGTCTGGTCATGTTTTGCCTTTTGCATCAAGCACCTTTTAGGTAATCCACCACCCATTGTTCCCTTAGCTGTGCTATTATACCCCAACACATACCAATATATCAGTTAGGTCCACCCTTATTAAGAGAGAAGTGTGTTTTCCTCTTGGGGTTTTGCTTACACCAATTACTTCCCCTAGAATGCTCTAATTCCAATCTCCCTATTAAAACTACTAGCAACTCACAACTTCTCCATATCTCTTAGTAAGCAGATATTTCAACTACTTCTTTCCATCTGTCCTGAGCTTTCCCACCCACTGCTAATTCCAAGCAAGATACTCTGCCCTGCAGCTGAACAATACTACCTTTGGTTAGAGGCATAGATGTGTGCCTGAATCAAAATGGGCGAAGCAAAACTCTCCTTGATGTGCTCAAGTTAGTTGGTTAAAATGACAATAGCAACAACAATTACAAGGTCCTTTGGTTTAGAAAAAGGTATAAGGTGTTAAAAAGCATAGGCCAGCCCCCATGAAAAGTGCCCCATGGAAAGTGCAATCTATTCAAATCACAAAAGTAACTTCTAAGCAGAAAAGATTTTTAAAAATCTAAGGATAACAATCTAAAAGGAAAAAACAATCTAAGGATAAAAGATTTTAAAAATCTAAGGATAAAGATAACAAGAATGAGGATAAGGTGTATATATCATGCACACACAGATAAACACATATTTTTGTCTTTTAGGCACTTTTCCCATTTTAGGGGCATAGATATTTAAAATTGTTAGATCTTCTTGTTGGACAGACCCTTTGAGTATGATATAGTGTCCTTCCTCATCTCTTATTATACTCGTCGGCTTAAAATCTAATTGATCTGATATAAGGATTGCCACCCCAGCTTTCTTCTGATGCCCATTAGCATGGTAAATTGTTTTCCACCCCCTCACTTTCAATCTGGAGGTGTCTTCAGGTCTAAAATGAGTTTCTTGTAGGCAGCATATGGGTGGGTTTTGTATTTTTATCCCTTCTGAAACCTGTGTCTTTTGATTGGGGCATTTAGCCCATTTACCTTCAGGGTAACTATTGAGAGATATGAATTTAGTGCCATTGTATTGCCTGTAAGGTGACTGTTACTCTATATTGTCTCTGTTCCTTTCTGATAATACTTTTAGGGTCTCTCTTTGCTTAGAGGACCCCTTTCAATATTTCCTGTAGAGCTGGTTTGGTGTTTACAAACTCTTTCAGGTTTTGTTTGTCCTGGAAGCTTTTTATCTCTCCTTCTATTTGCAATGATAACCTAGCTGGATAAAGTATTCTTGGCTGCATGTTTTTCTCGTTTAGTGCTCTGAATATATCATGCCAGTTCTTTCTGGCCTGCCAGGTCTCTGTGGATAAGTCTGCTGCCCATCTAATATTTTTACCATTGTATGTTACAGACTTCTTGTCCCGTGCTGCTTTCAGGATTTTCTCTTTGTCGCTAAGACTTGTAAATTTTACTATTAGATGGCGGGGTGTGGACCGATTCCTATTGATTTTGAGGGATGCTCTCTGCACCTCCTGGATTTTGATGCTTCTTCCCCTTGCTATATTAGGGAAATTATCTACAATAATTCTCTCCAATATACCTTCTGCTCCTCTCTCTCTTTCTTCTTCTTCTGGAATCCCAATTATTCTAATGTTATTTCGTCTTATGGTATTGCTTATCTCTCGAATTCTCCCCTCGTGATCCAGTAGTTGTCTGTCTCTCTTTTGCTCAGCTTCTTTATTCTCTGTCATTTGGTCTTCTATATCACTAATTCTTTCTTCTGCTTCATTTTTCTAGCAGTAAGAGCCTCCAGTTTTGATTGCACCTCATTAATAGCTTTTTAAATTTCAACTTGATTAGACTTTAGTTCTTTTATTTCTCCAGAAAGGGCTTTTATTTCTCCTGACAGGGTTTCTTTAATATCTTCCATGCCTTTTTCGAGCCCAGCTAGAACCTTGAGAATCGTCGTCCTGAATTCCAGATCTGACATATTACCAATGTCTGTATTGATTAGGTCCGTAGCCTTCACTCCTGCCTCCTGTTCTTTTTTTTTGTGGTGATTTTTTCTGCCTTGTCATTTTGTCCAGATAAGAATCCGCTGTTCTCCTTGTTAAGTGAACTTGGTCTTGGCTGGATTTCTTGTTGATCTTCTGGGGGAGGGACCTGTTGTAGTGATTTTCAAGTGTCTCTGCCCCAGGTGGAATTGCA
>ML103077.1:3289-18202 GCA_003697995.1 Taxidea taxus jeffersonii
CATATGTACATATGCCTATGTATGGGTATGCCTAACCCATATATATATACACACATATATATGTGTGTATGTGTATATATATATACACATATACATATGTACATATGTATATCTATATTTTTTTAATAGAATGTCCAAGTAGAACCATAATAACACTAAATGTATTGAGCGCTGTTCTAAGCCCTTTATGTGGATTTATCCACTCAATCCTCATAATCCCCACAGGAAATAGATTCTGTTATTAAACCAATTTTACAGATGAAGAAACTGAGGCTAGTCATTTGGCATAAATGATCAGTGCTGGCCATTGAATCTAACGCACTTCCTTTACAAAGGGGCAGCTGACGCCACATAGGTGAGAGGACTTCCTGCACATTCATGTCCTTACGCACACTCATTAAGGTGTTTATTAAAAGGAACCTACTATGCACACTCAAATTAGGTGCTTTTCCCCCCCTTTACTGATTTACAATAAAATAGGACGTTTATAGTTCTGTTTAGGGAAAGAGGTACATTTTTCTTTCTTATCAAAAATATATAGAATCTTTATTAGCTATTTTAGTATTTTTAAGTTTTTTTTTTTAATACACAGATTGGACAATAATGGAAGACTGTATTTGTGTTAGGAACTTTTTAGAAGTGATTTGCCTAAAGCCCCAGGTCTTCTCATTTGGAACCCAATGCCCTCTCATTGCTCCACTGTGGTCGCAAAGCTGAATTTATAACCACGATTTCAGATAAAATGCAGGAGCCATATTTAACGATCTTAAGCCTGCTTTTGTCATTACGGACACCAGAAAGATCCAACAACTCAGGGATGGATTTTTCATCCCAGATGGTTCTTACTACAACTTCTGTAACTAAGTTTTCTGTCTATATCCTGGATTTTGTGCTTCCAAGATGTTACCACAGAGGCTGTGTGTCATTCTCAGGCCTAGCCTGAGGTCTGCAAACCTTTTCGGTAAAGGGCCAGTTGGGAGAGAATTTTAGGCTCTGCGGTCTCTGTTTCATCTGCTCGGCTCTGCTGCGGTAAATCCAGAACTGAGTAAGCAGCACTTTTAATTTCTCTAAGCTGTGGCAATCATGAATGACTTTCACTGTTGAATTTCTCTTCATGGTGGGGATTTCAGTGTTTCCGAGTAATTCATTTCCCTGTAGGTTTCTTTTTAAGCGTTATCTAAATCTGTTACGCCCAGGGGAGAGTTTTACACACGCGATTATGGCACCTTCCTTGTGTATCCTAATGGAAAAATGTTTGAGAACCCCTTCCCTAGGCCAGATGCTGAGATATGTATACTTGGTTGTATATAATTGTAGTGTATATCTTTGTTCTCTAAACAACTGGTCATGTTTAGCGGACAGTTTGATTATTCCCTGTGTGTGTGTGTTTGTGTGTACATGACGAGGTCTGCGTGTGTTTGTACATAAATGCCTGTAGACACATGCCATGCCCACGTGAAGGTCTTTGTCAGGATTGTTCCTGTTCCTGATCTCTTGAATCCTCTAAACCCCAAGAGATACAACATTGTGCATATTACAGGCAAAACTACCTTTGAGTTTATAGGAATTTCGTTTGTAGAAAGGATTCTTTTACAAAGCCTTTCCTCCTCCACTCAACCAGATAATGAGTTGTTAAGAATGTACAAAGTGTCGTTGTTGAGTTTGACTCGGCTATATTTTTAGTTAAGCTAAGGCTGACGTTAACTAAGTAAATGGCATATTGATAGAAGCTCTACGTATTTTGTATTTAGATTCCTTATCCAGATACTCAGTTATTTCAAGTAGGACTTCCCTGTTTTCATATTTAAGCAACAACCTGATTGTAAGTTCCTTTTCGCAAAAATAGTGGCTATGCTAGTGTGATTTTTAAGTATGTCTGCAGGCTGAACATTGAAGTGAATCGTCAAGCTCTTTGAGATTTTTCTCTTAAAACGGACCAATGCTTGTCGTTAGGCAAATAGCTGCTCAGTTCCATCCTTCCGGAGGGTAAGTGACTCTCTAGGGTGACTCTCAGCGGTAGCTGTGGCGTTCACCCGGGTCACAAGAGTCTGGTTCCACTTCATCACGTGCAATGTCCCGGCCAACTGGATGAGCGAATGCAGCTTCTCCACATGCCTTATTCCCACAGACACGCTGATATGCTGGAACAATCTGGCTCCAGGAGTATTAATATACTTTTTTGAGACTGTCTACAAAATACTATTTTGTAAAAACGATGCCTTTACATAGACACTGATGGGTTATATTTGTTTTATAATAATTGTGTACCTAATGTTCAACTGCAATTGATTTTGAGACTTATGTATATTTATAAGCCCGTCCTCTGTGAATTTTTACTCTAAGACGTGATACCTTACTAATAAAGACTGGATTTCTATTTATGTAAAATAATTGTAGCAATATTCCTAGATGCTACCGAAATGATTGTTCTGTCCATTTGCCATCACAAATCCTTTTATGTTTAGAGAATTATGTTGAATTATGTTGCAGTTAGAATATGTTAACTAGATATAAACTTTAAAGTATAAATTCTCAACCTGGTTTGAAATTCTTCCTATTGGTACAATAAAAGTTAGTTTATAATTCCTTATTGCTTTGCTCTGGTCCATTTTTGTCTTTTTGTTGTTTTTACATGCTGTCATTAGCAAAGTCTCCCTGAAGTTATAGACCCTGGAGAAGATGACAGCACATCTTGTCTGACAAAGAGGAGAGTCATGTTGCAGTAGTCAGATAAAAGTCCTTGTAGAGAAACAGTTTGCAAAATGAAATTTTACCTATAGCTTCAGCTTAATGCCTTTATCAGATAGTAAATGGAGGTCTGTAATCATTTAAAGTATACAGTATTAATGAGGTAGTAGCATAATTTCAGTTATGAGCCTTACCGGAAGCTAAATCATTATATGTTAAGAATAGTTAGAGCTTAGTAGTGCAGCCTCATGAATCATGAGGGAAGTAAGGGACTGCTGAATTGGGCAGGTGAGCTGTCAGTACCACGGGGGCCAGATTGAGAAGCTCAAGGAATGTCAGGAAAGAATCAGTTATTACCACATTCTACATTATAGGCCCTAATCCTCCCCCCCCCCCCCCCGCAAGAAAACAAATATTTTGTTATTTCTTGGTATTCTAAGTGTTCCCTGTGGCATTTATTTTGCAGGATTCTCAGCGGATAGCTCAGCTGTCAGACCTGAACCTGGCTGATGGTTGAGTTGGAATTTTCTTAGGGCTCAGTCCCAAGTGCAAGGGACTGTTCTTTCATTCAGCATTTACTGAGCATTCTTACGAGCCAGTTCCTGTGCTAGACCCTACACAAAGAGGACGAAAGGAGGAACAGCTTTTGACTTCTGTCCCGCTGGGGCTCACAGCCTGTTGTGGAGGCAGACACATAAACACCATGATTAGACCTTTTGGTGACTGCGGTGATAAGGAATTACCCTGGGGGTGGTGTCAGCCTGGAGGACGGACCCCCACCCGGCCTGGGGCAGCCAGGAGAGCAGACAGTGGTCCTGAAGCTGAATCTTAAAGAAGAGGTAGGAGTAAGGCAGGCAAAAGGCATGGAGAAGCGTCTCTAAGAAAGAGGAGAGCAGCCCCAGAAGAAAAGCCAGTAGGATGTGTCCGGGACCACTGTCATTTGACAAGGTTTATATGAGTTTCCCATTGCTGCTCTAACAAATTCCCATAAATTTAGTGGCTTAAAATGACAGAACTATGTTCTCGTTCAATTCTGGAGGCCAGAAGTTCGAACTGAATCTTAGGGCGCTAAAATCAAGATGATGGCGGGGCTGATTTCTTCTGGGAACTCCAGGGGAGAGGATCCTTTCTTGCCTGGAACTTGTGGGCATTCCTTGGCCTCTGGCCTCACCACTCCAATTTCTCTGCATCCTTGGTCAGATTGCTCCTCCTCTTCTGTAGCCTAATCTCTTCCCTCCCTCTGATAAAGATATTTAAGATTACATTTAGGCCCCACCCATTTGACCCAGAATAATCTCCTATCTCAAAATTCTTAAGTGCCAGGTGCCTTTCACCGCCCAAGGTAACACACCTGATAGGTTGTGGGGATTGGGACATGGCCTTTCTTCTTTCCACCACAGTATGGGAGGACAAAGGACAAGGCAGGGATGTGGGGAGGTGGGAGTGAGTGTGGCCCCATCACATAGGACCTTGGAAGCCAGAGTAAAGAGCTTGGACTCCTCCATGGGGTAATGAAGTTTTGAAGGGATCATACTGTATTTGAGAAAGGTCACACTGCCTGCAAGAGAGAGAACTGAATGGAGCAGGAGGGCAGAGATGGTAGCAGAGACCACACAGAGGTTCTGATGACATCACCCTGTGGTGCCAAGAACATACACACAAGTGACACTTAGGATTCAAACCCAGCAAGACTTGATTCTCAAGCACAAATAGTTTATTTTTTTTTAAAGATTTTATTTATTTATTTGACACAGAGAGAGATCACAAGTAGTCAGAGAGGCAGGCAGAGATAGAGGGGGAAGCAGGCTCCCCACTGAGCAGAGAGCCTGATGCAGGGCTCAATCCCAGGACCCTGAGATCATGACCTGAGCCAAAGGCAGAGGCTTAACCCACTGAGCCACCCAGGTGCCCCCAAATACTTTATTTCTAAATAAAGAAGGATTAGTCTGGCCAATCTGAAATGCATTCAGCATCTTCTGGTTTTCAGAAGCGTGGTTTACTTTGATTTACCCAGAAGTGTGGGTGTTTATACATTGGGTGGCCTCAGCCTTCATTCGAGTATATTGTTGGGAGTAGAGCCAAGGAAAGGGCAGGCTAAGAATTCCAAATTCTGATCTGCAATTCTCAAACTCAGCCATTCCAGATAAAATGTAAATCTCTCCTGTGAAGATGCATAGCTATCAACAAAGGACACTGAAGACCACCTACTTTCTGGATAGACACTCTGGCTTTCAGCACAAAATTCACCCATTTTCCTGAACAGAGCTATCTTGGTTACAGACTTCGAGAGAGAGAGAGAGAGCATGAGCAGACTCCCCACTGGCCAGGGAGCCCAGGACCCTGGGATCACAACCTGAGCAGAAGGCAGACACCAACTGACTGAGCCACCCTGGTTCCCCAGACTTTTTTTTTTAAGATTTTATTTATTTTTTTTATTTGAGAGAGTAAGCACGAGCAGGGGGTGGGGGAAGAGCAGAGGGAGAGGGAGAAACAGACTCCCCACTGAGCAGGGAGCCTGATGCAGGGCTCAATCCCAGGACCTCGAGATCATGACCTGAGCTGAATGCAGATGCTTAGCCAACTTGAGCCACCCAGGTACCCCACTGGTTGCAGACTTTCAAAAAAAAAGGGTGTGTGTGTGTGTGTGTTTTCCCAAAAGGACCACCCAAGCTGCTGCTTATTCACTGGCTCTCTCCTCAGTACACGGATCTCAGTTAAATTGACTGAACCAATTTCATAATCTCTTCGCTAATCTTTTCATTAACTAGTAAAATTATCTGTTGACATGGCATGTAGGTTAGCTGAAGCTGGATGTCACAGACCAGAAGGAAAGGAACCTGGAAGTGGGAAAGGCTACACTCCACTCAGTGAACTGGCAGGACCCACACTGTAAGTGATGTCCTGTGTCCCAGCATGGGAAGAGGAAAGGGAAGGGGAGTAGTTAGGGAGTCAGGCAAGGCCTGATGGTAACAGACTTGTTTGCAATATTTGTCCTTTAGCCATTGAGATTTTTTTAAATCTCTTAGTATTTTCTGACACACACTAATTAATTTCCTAAACTCTTCTTCTACACCAGGTACCTACCTTTTTAGTCTGCCATTTTTATCTAGTATCAGACACTCCACGATTACTTACAGTAGGAAAGGCAAATAAATTTCTTCTTGCATGCCTACTTTGTACAGTTGATAGTGGTTCCCTAGAAAGTTCTGCTGAGAATTTTGAGGCTCTGTCTAGGCAGAGGGAGAAAGAGATCAGTGGTTGATTAGCAATGTCTGCCTTGAACTTAGCAAAAAGGCGACTCCTCTTTGGAATTGCAACGCCTGTTTGACTACTTTTCACACCATCTCTCCTCCTTCACTGTACATATGTATCACTTTATACCTGACATACACACTCCATGGTTTTTTTTTTTATTTTAATTCCAGTATAGTTACCATACAGTGTTAAACTAGTTTCAGGTGTACAGTACAGTGAGTCAACAATTCTGTATATTACTCAGTACTCATCAAGGAGTTTCCTTTTAATCTCCTTTACCTCTTTCCCCATCCCCCCACTTGGTAACCATCTGTTCGGTATAGTTAAAAGTCTGCTTTTTGGTTTTTATCTTTTCTTTCCTTTGTTTGTTCATATACACTCTATTGTCAGCACCGGATTTTGTACAAAGCAGGGGCTTAGCACAGCTCAATAACTGTTTGTAAAGACACTTGGAGAACTCCAAGATACAATGCCTGGGAGAATCCTCTCCTGCCTGTATTTGCTTTATCCCTGGGGCTTTATCTTCATACCTTCAGGAAGTGGAGTGGGGTGGGGGGGGGAGGTGGCCTGTGAACGTTAACTGTTGTTTAGAACTGCCTCTTTGGTTTCAGGACAGCCACTGTGTCACCCGAGAGCCCCTACCAGGTTCTCACCATATCTCAGGCATATGCTGCTGCTTTAGATGCTCGTCGAAAATCCTCACAGCAACCAATGATGTAGGTATTGTCATTTTATCTACCAGGAAGCTTTCCGTTGCCAGAAATGTAAAACCCAAGTGAAACTGTCATCAATGATTAGAGAATTGATGGGTCCATGCAAAGGAAGGCCAAAAGCAGTGTGGTCCCAGGGTCAGCTTGATCCACTCCTGAGCCCATTTCACCTCCATTGTGTCCTCGCTGTCCATGGAGGCCGTTCTTGCCTGAGGTGGCTGGAGTGAGTTGCTATGTGAGATAAACAAAGAAAGTTCAAGTAAGCTCACGTTTTGGAGGAGAAGCCTAGAGACCCATGTCCTGTCAGCTAGAGAATTGAATGGACTGTGTGTACTCTTCTCAAATGTTGTTTGTGGGATCTACAGCTCAGTATTTTAATGTGCCTCTGCTCTCAACCTCAAGAATGCCTGGCAGAGATATTCCCAGTGTTTCAGTAACATTCCATGCAGGAAGCACAAACAGGCTTTTTGAAAGTCTACCACTCATCCATTCACTTGTTCAGCAAGCACTGAGCTTCCCCTCTGTACTATGAATGTCATATGCTGTCTGGTGCTGGGGAAACAGAGATGAAACAAACCCATGTAAACCACTGACCTTGACCACAGTGTGGTAAGTACAATCATAGTGTGGGGAACAAAATTCTGTGGGAACCTTAAAATAGGCCATATCAACGTTAGTCTAGTTTGTTTCCAGTGTACCTGCCATCATTTGTTACAATTCCATTCTTGACTAGAAAGTCTATTGGAGACCTGTCAGTTCAATTGCTTTGGCCATTAGAACAGTTTTGAAATGTTCAGCAATTTTGCCTTTTGCTGAGGCTTGGAAGCAGAACACCATGACAGGGAGTTTTTGGTTTGCTGAGCTGGGGCCCTAACAGAGTTTAGGCAACCTTACTGCTGTGCCAACCACTCCTAACTTCCCCCTCACTCCCAGTGTCCAGTGCATACCTAAGTCGGTTTCTGTTTGTAAAGTCTTTTGTTATGTAAAATGGAGCTGTTGGGGCTTTTTGGCCCAGGATACTGGGTCTTGATAGGTTCTGAGGCCCTGTGACTAGCGGACAGAAGACCAGACTCGGAAGGAACTCTCATGAGGAGAGTCATAACAAATCGAACACAAGTGGCCTGGTGTAGGGCTTGGGTCACAAAGGGACACAGGGTAGGCAAGTCAGGGAGGAGGACTTCTTCCTCCTCTCTGAGTGGACCCCAGCTCTTTGGCACTCTGAGGATTAGAAGTTTGGGAGTATCCAGATCTGGGAATAGTGACATACGCACTGGCAATCCTATGACAGGTACAGGAGGCAGTGAGCTGTCTGGGCAGCAGGGAGGACACAGGGTGGTTGGTGGTTGACTCCTGTCTCTGGATATATGTGAGGCACCGTCTTTGGGATTCTCTACTCATTACTGAGGAATTTTTGGGAGAGAGGCTGAAGCCTGGTTGTGATATAAACAGGAGCTTGGGGCCAGTGTAGAATGGACACTGAAAACAAATGTGACCATGATTGTAATATAATCTCAGCATCCCTGGACAAAGTAAAGAAGCAAAGCAAAATGTAAGACAACTGAAGCAATATATTTACAGAGTCAAAGTGCAAAGACCACTTGAAAAACAAGAGCTGGGACCTGAAACCTAAAAAAATGAGATAGAAAGGAATTATTTTTTCTTTTACTTTATCTCGTGGCTCCCCTTGTCTCCAAGTCTTAGTAAGCAACAGTTTCTTCATCTGAAAACTGTGAATAATGATATTGTCTGTCTACTTAAAAAGAAACAAAAATTATGTTTAAATTTATATGAAAACTTACTGAAAACAGAAAATGTGTAAACTGCAGGGTTTCAAATCAGTCACATATTGAGTACTCAGTAAAGCTTGCCTCCTTGCTTTTTGCTCTCTCTTTTTAAAGATTTATTTGTTTGAGAGAGAGAGAGAGTGAGAGAGGTTGAGAGAGCATTGCACGAGCCAGGGGAGGGGCAGACAGAGAGGGAGAGAATCTCAGGCGTACTCCACTTCTTTCTTTTCCTTTTCTTTCTTTCTTCTTCCTCCCCTCCCGTCCCCTCCCCTCTCCTTTCCTTTTTTTCTTTTCTTGTTTTAATAAAAATGTTGGTTGGGGTGTGAGTAGTAGGGCTGGATCCCAGGACCTTTTTAACATAAGAAAGTACCTTGCATTGTCCTAGAGATTTCTCTTTTTCTCTCCTGAGACAAGAGCTTCTATTATTATCATATTCACGTGACAGATGGGAAATCAGGATTGGGGGCTTAACTAATCTGACCCCGGGTCTCAAAAAGAAATGGCAGTTTGAGAATCTGATCTCAAGCTCTTTTAGGAGTTTAGTCGCTCACATGACACCTTCCCCCAATGTCAACAGTAGCTGTACTTCATAGTCCACCGGGGAACTTTAAAGAACATGCCAAAGACAGACCAATTAGTATAGTAGGTAAGACAATAGACTTAGGAGCCAGATTCCACGCTTGAATTGTGCCTTTGCTACTCAGTAGCTGTGTGACCTTGGCAAGGTACTTAACTTCTCTGTGCTTCAGTTTTCTTTTTTGTAAAGTGGGGATAATAACTGTAGGGTTGTTCAAAGGATTCAATGAATGAGGAACTTGGAACAGGGTCTGCCGTATGGTAATCGCTATTTAAGTACTGCACGGGAGCAAGCACTTTGCTCAAATAAATCAAGAGAACTGAATGTGGGGATCCGTCTTTCTTAACTACTACCCACCCCCCGCTCATTCTCGCCATTGCGGAGATTCTAAAGTACAGCCTAGAATTTCGATCTGCGAATATAGTGCCTCTTTGGGAATTCGGCCTCCTGAAAAGTTGACTTTAACCAATGGGTGAAGCGACATTTTTGTACCCCATTCCTGGAAGATGTTGAGCCTAGAAACCTGTTACCTGCATCTGCAGGGACCAATAGGCGAAGGAACCCGGGGGCGAAAGAACTCTTTCCAGACTTTCTGGGAGTTGTAGTTCCCTAAGGGTCTCGTAGGCACTGGGTGCCCAGCTAGAAACTACAACGTCCATCATGCTGCGCGCGGTGCGCCTTGCCTCTCCCCGGTGCCCCCCGCTCGGCTTCCCTGTACCGCCTCTTGGCGGCGGCAGCGGAGCCACTATGGCTGACGGCAGCGGCCCTGCGGAAGCGCCCAGTCCCCGGGGCTCCCCGGGCCGGGTGCTGCGGGTCCCGCGCCCGGTGGGCCCGGGAGGCGGCGGCGGCTGCTGCGGGGAGACCCCGAGGACGCCGGCGCTGGCGCTGCGCTTCGACAAGCCCATCAAGCAGGCCTTCTACAACACGGGGGCCGTGCTGTTCGTGTGCCTGTGTTGCGGCGCCGCCGTGCTCGTCTACTTCATCCTGGAGGCCTTCCTGCGGCCGCTGCTGTGGGCCGTGCTGTGCGGCACCTTCTTGCACCCCTTCAAGAGCTCGCTGACGCGCCTGGGCCGCCACTGGCTGCAGCGCCTGCACCGCGCGCACACGCCCATCGTGCTGGCCGCGTTGCTGCTGCCGCTCTGCTTCGCCGACTACGGCGTCGAGGCCCTGGGCGAGCAGGCGCTGCGCCGCCGCCGCCTGCTGCTGCTGCTCGGCGCGGGCGGCCCGCTCCTCTACGGCCTCTACAGCCTCGGCAGCTACCTGGGCGTGCAGGTGCTGCTGGCGCACGTCGGCGCGCTCATCTGCCGCGGGCTGGACTACTTCAGCAGCCTGTGGGTGAGTGAGCGGCGGCCGGGCCTCCGTCCGTGGGCCCGGCGGGCAAGCGGCTGCCCGCACCACACACCCCGGACTCCCGGCGGTGCCGTCCTGCAGCTCCTCCTCACCAGTGCAGGGACCCTCAAAAGTCTCCGATCTCCTTCCGGTGCCCCTGAAGAATCGACCCGCTTCCTTCCAAAGAGAGAGCGGGCGTGGCTCGCGGCAGCCTCCCTGTCCCCCGGCCCCATCTTAATAGACCCTCTATGGGGGACGTGTCCACAGGTGGGGGGATTCGCAGTGCCGCTCTGCTGGTTGAGTTGAGCATCGGCGGGTGGACTTGAATGTACCCCTGGCCAGAGGAGGAGCAGGGTGGTGGTGGCCCCGGCCATCTTCAGTTCTCATAGGGGACTTTTCTGGATGGCAGCAGGGAGGGACCTAACGGATCCTAGTCCGGCTTGACATTCTGCAGATGGGACAGGTGACTTTCTTTTTTCCTTTTTTTTTTTCCCCACCAGGCAGGCCAGGGCTAGTTAGGGACAAGGAAGGGAGTGGTCGACTCCTGTTGCTCGAGCCCTAAAACAAAGCATTCTTCAAAGGCCCGTGCAGTTTCTGAGTTCACATGAGAGGCCCCCCCCCCCCCCGGGCAGGCTTCACGCTACAGTCTACTTCTTGGGAACCACCTGCGGAAGGAAAACTGTACCACAGTACCTCGCCTCCCGCCTGGATTACTTCCGCAGGCTGGGTGAAGGAGTGGTAGATTTGTGATTCTTGGATCATCCTGAGCTTATTTTCTTAGAAAATTAGCGAGCTTTAGAATTGGAAGGGATTTTGAAGATAATCTAGGGGCATCCTTCCTAACTCAGACTAGATTGTAGACCAATTAATACCCAGCTGTTTAACTGAGGACTGTTAAAAACAGGTGGCTGTTTAGTGCACATTTGTCAAATTAATTTTGGCTATTTTGTCAATAAGGCTAATTTGTCAATTAAAAAATACCCTTTAAGAATAATTTTATTCGCTTTTGTCAGTGTTCAGTGTGCCTTGACATCAAGTTGCAAAATAATTTCCCTTATGTGTCTAACAGGGTTTTGACTTGCCAAGATTATTTGTAGAGTGTTGATTGATCCCAGAACTCCTGTATTCCCTTGCTCTATCATAGCCACCTCTCAGTTTCCATTAAAAGGTGATTGAACATGTTGATGGATACTAGGCTTTGTGTAGGTTTTTTTTTTTTAAGATTTTATTTATTTATTTGATAGACACAGTGAGAGGGAACATAAGCGGAGGGAGTGGGAGAGGGAGAAGCAGGCTTCCTGCTGAGCAGGGAGCCTGATGCAGGGCTCGATCCCAGGACCTCGGGACTATGACCTGAGCTGAAGGCTGACGCTTAAGGACTAAGCCACCCAGGCGCCCCTGTGTAGGGGTTTTAAAGGAATAAGATGCAGGCATTGTCTTCAAGGTGCATATAATTGTATGTGAACATGTTCTCATGGAGAAGACACACACACATGTCATGGGCCAGCCCTGACATGTCATGGGAACCCCTCGTCCATAATTTTGGGATGCAGTCTGTGTGATCAGACGGACAAGCTTTGGCCTCTAAGTGGCCTGGGCTATTTCAGTTGTGGTAGGAAGGAGGGATGTGGAATGATCTTTGAACTCACAGGGCTTGCTGGATTGTCAGATGGGAGAGATCCCAGAGTTTATACACTTTTTACTGCCAGATGCCTGCCACTTTTCAGGAGAGGCTTCTTAGGCAGAGAGAATGTGGTTGTTCCTGAAGTCACACAATGTGAAGAAAGTCATGCTTTGCTTTTATGGAGTATGCCATGTTCCCTTTGCCCTGTTATACCTTTAGTGCTGTTTTTCCTTTACCTTGCTGCACAGTTCAGTTGATTGAATGGCTCATATAAGGCAGAATACTGAATGCTGTTAAGAAATATAAATACAAGGGCACCTGGGTGGCTCAGTGGGTTTAGCCTCTGCCTTCGGCTCAGGTCATGATCTCAGGGTCCTGGGATCGAGCCCTGCATTAGGCTCTCTGCTCAGCAGGGAGCCTGCTTCCCCCTCTCTCTCTGCCTGTTGCTCTGCCTACTTCTGATATCTCTTTGTCAAATTAGTACGATCTTTAAAAAAAAGAAAGAAATATAAATACAATGACTTGATTTCTATCCAAGAAATTCATCTTGTCAGAGGCAGACACATGTAAGGTTTCTGCTGACATTTTTACTGTTGATACTGCAATTTAGTATAAATTATTTTAGGCAAGGCCAAATAGGGTATCCACCAAACTGTAGCAAATTGGAAAATAACAGATCTAACGTGTGAATAGTGTAATTTCATACTTCAGGATCAGTGGAAAGTGGGGGCATTGCTGCTAGTTACCCTTGGTGAAAAGAGATGAGGAATTTGAGTACCAGTGGGGAAGTGCCTGTAGCTGCATGTATGTCATTTTGTATATCTCTTTACAGAGGAGAAACCCTCCTTTTTGTATTTTACTTAACTACCCTAATCTGAGTTGAAGATGAGTGGAAGAGAAGTAAGGGCCAGTATTGATTTTGTGGCAGGGAATGGGGGTTAGGGTAGTCAAGTTAATTAATGATTTTTTTTTAAAGATTTTATTTATTTATTTGACAGAGATCACAAGTAGGCAGGGAGGCAGGCAGAGAGAGAGAGAAAGGAGGAAGCAGGCTCCCCGAGGAGCAGAGAGCCCGATGCGGGACTCGATCCCAGGACCCTGAGATCATGACCTGAGCCGAAGGCAGAGGCTTAACCCACTGAGCCACCCAGGCGCCCCGATTAATGATTTTTAAAAGGCTTGAAACAGCTGTTTGGCTGCAGTGATGGGGCATGGGAGAAGAGGGGAGGGGGAAAACAAAACCATTATAACCGAAACCATATGAGTTAATTAGGAGTGAGTAGGAGTGATAGAGGGGGTTACATTGAATGAGAAGGTCCCCGAGGTTGATCTGAGTTTGAGAGAAATGAGGCTTGCAGTTGTGCTTTCTTGAAGCAGCACTTAGCATGGGTGGTTGGATGGGGGAGAGGTGTACTTGGGAAAACAGAGACAGGGAGTCCTCAGCTCTCAGCCAAAAGGGCTGATTAAGGGTTGACATGAAGTGAAGGAATGTCGGGTGACTGGGCAAGGGGCCCACTCTGTAACTTTTCTATCTCATAGTTCACCGTCGCTGTGGTTCTCTGAGCCCAAGCAGAGCTGGCTGGTATTGAAAAAGAGTCCGTGTTTTCTAGACAAACTTGTAAATTTGAGCCTGCTGCTGAGGAGGAACATAGATGAGAAAGGCAGGGAGAAAAAAGTCACATATAAGCAAATCTGCGTTTTGGAGAGCCGACAGTTCATACGTTTAAGATCCAACTTTGAGCATCTATCATATGCCAGTTGCTGGATTAGGTGCTTTCATGGGTGTTGCTTTATTCTCACGATTGTCCTATGAAGGAGGGAGGAATTTTGTTGGTGCAGCGATTGACTTAGAGATTGATCTGTTTATTCTGTCGGTAAAAGCTATTCAGCAGACCTGTCAGTAGTTGAAGTCCTTTTGTCATCAGAATTCTCTGAGTAACCTTTGGTAAGGATTTTTAAAAGTTTCCCCCCACTATATTGTGTTTAAATGTTTTAATTTAACTTTCTAAAATAAAAATTTATTTTAATTATTTGGGGAAAGAAACGTAAAAGAATATCAGGACTGGACTAGCCACGGATGTTCCCCCAGAGGCCCTTGGATTCTAGTCATCTAGTGACCTTGGTCATCTATTCTTTTACCTTTGTATCTGTTCAGCTATTTCCAAGTAGTCTGGAAATAGTTTTCCTTTGTAGTGGCTTCAGTACCTGAGTTCCTTTTTTGCTAGTTTATCCTTGTAATTCAGTTCCTTTTCACCTCACTTTTGTGGTTTCTTCAGCCTCCTAACACTCTGTCCTGCTTACAAGTACAAACTAGTCATTTATGGTATGAGTAGCTCTTTTAAGCAGTTTCGAATGTTAGAATTTTGTATGGACTTCGTAAGTGATTTCTAAACACTTAAAAAAAAAATCACCTGTTGCACCATGCTCACATGTGACACAGTCCTTGGGGCCCTTGGCATCTTCCCATGATGTGGAATTGTCAAGATAAAACTAAAAAAAAGAAAAAGCTAATACCCGCCCCTTCGCGGGGAGTGTTTTGATCTTCCTCTCCTTCTTAGTTCAGACATGTTAGAATATTTGGAGACCATTTACAGTTTTTGCAGTAGTGATAGATTTGATTTCTCCATGGTCCCTGATCCCACTGTTTCCATTTTACTTTATATAAAAGTATGAAGAAAGATGAGAAGTCTGTAAATTCTGTTTATTTAATTTATTTTGTAAGTAATCTCTCTGCCCAACATAGGGCTTGAACTGAGATCAAGAGTCGCTTGCCCTTCTGACTAAGCCAGCCAGGAGCTCCAAGACTATAAATTCTAAACCGAGCTCTGTCAGTATTGTGACCTTGGATTGACCAGGACTCTTCTCTGAGCTACTAAACTCCAGTTGGTGAAGTGTGGGTTTGGTTTGGACGATTTCTAAGGTTCCTCATGCGGTTCCAAAGTGTTC